>JACXGK010001473.1:30511-55398 GCA_016801125.1 Novumbra hubbsi | reverse complement strand
CCAGTAGTCTACCCAGAAGGCTCAGCAGGACTCACCAGTAGTCTACCCAGAAGGCTCAGCAGGACTCACCAGTAGTCTACCCAGAAGGCTCAGCAGCAGCTCGGCAGCGGGCCACTCCGGCTTGTTGACCGTGGAGAGCAGGTCCTGGACAAAGTTTTCAAAGAGAGGCCGGTAGTCCTCCTCGCCCTGCTTACTGCCACACCTGGACATTCCCAAAACACAGCCAGGTGGAGGGTGGAAGGGGAGAGAGGAGAAAGCGGGCTTTAGGCGGGCGTTACCCTGTAACCACAACCTGCACTGGACATGAGGTGGGGTCTGGATGAAATCCCTGGAGATAAGACAAACATACTTTTTGAGGAACACCGAGAGAAAGTTCTGGGCAGTCCTCATGGCCGTCTCGTAGTTGTTAGTGATCAGCAAGTCCTCATCCACCTGGAAGGCATTATTCAAGAGGATTTAAAAAATAGAAAATAAATCAGGAAAGCCAAGTTGAGATTCCTATTTATTTTACAGTTAAACAGGGGGCTTTGTTTGTGTTTATTTCAAGATAAGTTTAGAACCTGAAAATCTCAAACATGGTTCAAGACAACTGAGAATACAGACAAAGAAACTAGCACTGACTAGGAGGGAAACATCAGTCTGTATTACACAACCGCCACTGAAGTCCTTTCCCACCCAGAGCCTGCTCTAATCAAGAGATCCCGGTCTTGTCTGGAGAGTGGCGTCTCCTCTCACCTTCCTGTCGTACTCGTCTTCCAGGGAGCCGCCGTCATTGGGGAGGTGCACGACACACTGGATGAGCTGCAGCACCAGGGCCGTCACCATCTGGATGTAGAGTGGCTCACCATCCTGATCACTGCTGTTCAGCCTGCCCACGACCAAACAGCGTTTCTCAGTGAGTAGCACATTAGCGACCTCTATTTACAAGTGTATTCATTAGGGTACACTGTGAAAACACATTTAGTGACAGAAAATGTTATTTATTTATTTTTTTTGACTACTTTTTGGTATTTTCATGCTTTCTATAGCAAACGTAAAGTTGTTAGAAATGAACTGAGGGCTGGATTCAAACCCAGAAGTAAACCAGAGGCATCTGCATAGAAAGCTGTACCTCCCGAGGCCACCGCGTTTGACATGTTCAAGACCATTCGTCCTGATAACGCCTAGTCATTTGGTAACACATTCTCAGTGCATATCATTTCCTCCCTGTGTTTTAAAGGCTAGTTATGATTCTGTTTACCTGAAGTTGCGGAGGCTGCGTTTGCTAGTAGGCAGTCTGGCCAGGGAGGTGAAGATCTCCTCAAGGATCAGTTGCCGGTGCTTCTCATAGCGGGAGAAAACCTAGCCATGGACAGGGGACAAGATCATCATCAACCCGACACATTCCTCTGACAATATCATGACTATTGCTGCCCCAAAAACAGGGGGAGTTGCGTGAGGTGACCATCAATACGCAGAACACACTGATGAAAACCAGTCGGCTGCGGGAATGTTTTCCCACAGCCAAGTGAAATGGTCACTCTGTGAGGAGACACTCACCGCCGTCACCAGCTTGATGGCACAAAGCTGCAACTCACTGACACTTTCCACAAAGAATGGAGTGATGCCCATGGAGGAGATCTAAGAAAGGAGGAGATAAATAGAAGAGAAAATGAAAAAGAAAGAGACAGAGAATTATTGTTACGATCTTGCGGGTCTTCTGAATGCAGTGACCCAAAGCCCAGGGGCTGGTTGGAGAACAGAGGGTGTGTGGCCTGCTTACCTGCAGGATGGTGGTGTCCGTGAGAAGCTGAATCTCCAGCAGCTCTGAGAGGTTGCTGACGATGTCACACACCTTGTTGTACAGCATGACGATGACCCGCTGCTTGTGGGTGGAGCACTTGGCCCTCCTGGCCTTTGAGCTCATCAGGACTCCTGTATGGAGGTGTGGTACAAATGACATCCTAATTGTTCAAAGGGAACTTTAAAGTGACCCTCTGACTGTGAATAGTGATACACTGTTTTTATGACTAAGTAGTAGTTACGAACAGGAGGTAACTGGGTTAAAACACGGTGGTGAACCAGACTGACCTCCGTGTGGGTCCACCCGGTACACAGGGTCATACTGGGGGTACAGGGTGTTCTGCAGGTGGAACTTGGTGTACTGGAGCACCCTCTCAATCACGTCCTCCATGTAGACCGCCTTGGGCATGCGGGCTGACGTCATGATGTTGAGGGCCGTCAGGCAGGCGTCGGCCGACTTGGTCACGCGCTCCATGATGAGGTCTCGCCACAGCTTCTCCTCGTCCTCATCATTGTCCTGTGTGTGGAAAAAGAGAAGAGGGTTCAAACCAATCGATCATTTGCTACAGAGTAGATGCTTGTTGTTACTAGAGATGAATTCATCCACGTGACAACATTGGGAGAAACTCACGTGGTTCATGAGCGTTGACAGCTTGGCTCCGTCCAGGATGTTCTTCTCCAGGATATTTAGAACCTTTACCAGCTTATCAGACGGTATCTGAGAATCAATCGATTTCAGGTTTAATCCAAAGCGGTGTCTCTGATATGTACTTGAACTGGGGCAGCCAATTACAGAATAGGCCAATATGCAAACAAGAGCCCTACCCTGCAAGTGATGCCCATGGCCTTGATCTTGGCCGACTCACTGCCCAGCTCGTTCAGCTGCTGTTTACCCAGCAGAAGCTCCTGTGGGATCTCATCGTCTTCTAAGGATGGAAAATTAGGTTTAAAATGACTAAAGTTAGCCACAGAGAAATATCCCCTATTTAAACGTTCTCTCCAGTACGTTTATCAATTTGCATTGACAATTCTTATTATTGTTTAGAGGCAAGATTCTACACAGAGACCCTTTAATTGACCCTATAACAAATGACCGACTTCAAATATTTTCAATTGTTTAAAAAAAAAGTTTCTAAGACAATTTGGAAATTAGTTCTTTTTGACAAATCTTATGATTTAACATGCAAATGTTGTAGTTTGTGTGTGGTTAAGTAACAATGATTCATATCAGGGGATTCAAAGAGAAGGGAGTTTGAGTGGGTAAAAGAAAAAGGAAAAATCATAAATCTGGGTTAAAGACGTAGGTTAGTTTACTGATTGCGTGTTAACAGCAGACATTATGTAAATTGGTATGTTACCCATTTGCGTGAAATCCACATCCTCCAGATTTTCTAAAACGCTGTCCACACTGGAGGAGAATCTCTTGAATGTGGATGAGTCCATCAGTTCTAGAAGGCAAAAAGTCAACATCCGCTGTTATTATTACATGTCACCTGCCATGAATTGGTTACTAACTAATAAGTAAACCTCCGAATATTTACCCTCGTGAGTGAGCTTGGGCTCATACGCTTTCCTCTTTTTTTGCTTCTCTTTCTTCTTCATTTGTCTGGCAACTAAAAGGCACAAGCAGCATCATTTTATTTCAAGCACTAGTAAATTAACACAAATCGCGCAACAATGTTGTATTAAAGTGAGGAACAATGCTTATCATGTAGCTGGCTGGCCATGAAATGATTAAAGCTGAGAAGAACATCTTTAGTAACGCCCAAAAGACAGGAAACAGACACCAGCACTTGCCCCTGGAGGGCGTATTAAATCTAACTTTTAATCTGATGTCGTCGCTAGAAGTCACAGTTTAAACTCAAACTAGCATTAAATATTAACAAACCCCTCAGAGATTGAGGTTTGTGCCACCTTACGCTAGCGGCAAATATAGTCCCTAGGCTACAGTTCGCATATTGTTGCTGCGTGTGATTGCAATAGCACAGCCTGCGACAACCCACCAAAGTGAAATAAACTTTCTACCTGCCAATGCCAAAATTCACCCACATTTGGAATGTATTAAATTTAGATCCTGGCTACCTTGCAGAAAACTTGACAGCATTTACAGGCTTGTGACAGCATTGTTGCTCGCACAAAAAAAAAAAGCAACACACATTTTATCTGGGGAGCTGGGGATTTTAGTAGCTACCTAGCTACAGCGAATGCAGCTACAGCGACTGCAGCTAGCTAGACGGCAAGGCCTTCATGTGTTATTCCTCAGGTCCTCAGGTCATCACAAACAAGTATGCAGTGAAGGAAGGGAGAGTCAAGTGGAAACAAGCTGTCCTAGCTTCGTCAACCCTACATCCGAGAAAAGTAAACTCACGGTCGCTCATACTGGGCGGGGGCGACTCTTCATCAGACGAGTCCCGGTAGCGGCTGCCGGAGCCTCTGCGTCCCTCAGGGAAGCACTTGCCCCCACTCCGCCGGTGCTCCCCAGATCCCCTCCTCTCACGCTCGGACTCGTCCCAGGCTTTGTCCACCCGGTCCTTCCGCTGGCGTTTCTTGGCAGCTGTGAATAAGGGCAATGGCAACTTAGTACAGCTCACATAAACAAGTGTTTTTTTGGGACAGCTTGGGAAGACAGGGGTTGCTAAAGGGGTGCAAGACCAGATGACCCACGCACCCCTAATGTCCGGCATATGGGTATTTGGGCCCAGGTCTGAAAATGCAGGAACACAGATCTTTTACTCACATTCGCAGGTATTGTCATCGGAGTCTGAGTCCACCTCAGCGTATTTGGGTTTCTCTTTGACCGTACTCCGCTTGCGCTTGTTCATTTTCACCCTCTCGCACAGCGGCATCGTGGACTCAATCTCCGCTAGCAACTCCGGAGGCAGGTCTTTCAGCACGGACTGGTCTATACCCCCTGCAAGGAAAGGTGGCCAGAGTTGGGTACATGCAAAACGCACGTCGACGTGTGCCATTTCCTAAATAACCTACAAATAATCTGCATTTCATTATCGATGGTTTGCTCAAAAACGGACATCAATTCACAGAGCTGAGACAGCGGTCTTACCTCGGCTGGACTTGCCCGAGGGGAGCCTGCTCTTGCCCGACTTGGAGCCATGCCGGTCCTTGTACCTGATGAACCGCTGAACCTCATCATAGGAGAGCTTCTGCAACACCACCACTGGCTTGGGCCTCTTGCTGATGTGGTCCACCAGCCCCTCAACCCCCAGCCGCTCCAGTTTGACCCGCGGCTGGCCCCAGCCCTCTGCCATGTCCACCGGCCTACCGTCCTTGTCCCACTTCACCTTGGGTATCACAAAGTTCTTCAGGCCCCCAGACCCTTGGCCGCCCAGCAGGTAAGCAGGAAACTCTCCCGACTTGCTCTCAGGCAGCAGCTGGGCTCGGTGTCCCTCCGGTTGGTTGGTGGCAGCCTCCCCCTCGCCGGGGGACCTGAAACCGGGCCTGTCACAGCGCGGCCGTGCACTAGGGTCAAAGCCACTTCCTCTGCCCTCCTGTTTGACCCGGGGGCTGTCTGGCCGGTAGCGCTCCTCTGGCGAGCGCCGATCTTCGTTCCTATGCCTCCTCTCCTTGTCTCTGTCCCGACCGTGCTCCCCTCTGCCCGAGGACTTGGGCGTGTCGGGGTGCCGGTCTGGTTTCCCGTCATGCCGGTGTCTGGAGGGCTCCCTGTGGTTGTCCGTGCGGTTCTTGATGACCTCCGGTCGACCGTCCGCTTTGAGCCTGAGCACCCCGGCTGTGTCGGATCCCTCTGCTGCCGGACCCTCAGCGGGCTCCTCGGGCCATCGCTGGGCCTCCAGGGCCGGGATGGGAGCGGCTATACATGGGTCCAGCTGGCCGTCGGCACGGCCTGCCTGTAGCAGGTCGATGCTGACCATGAGGGCCGGTCTGCTAGCTCCATTTCCAGCTGCCGAGGCCTCCTGGGGGGTTAGTTTGCCAGCATTGCCGCCACCGCCTCCACTGCCTGGTGCACCGGTGGTTCCTGCAGTACCCCCTGCTCCGGGCTCCAGGGGGAACGAGTCTTGCTTACGCTTCTTTAGTGGTTTGTCTGGATGAAAATCAGAGGCACACGACTGCGTTAAACAACAAAAGCCATAGCAATAAATACTTAACACAAATTAAACTGTAAACATGTACGTAGTATGGGTGCATACAAATTGGTCAATAACAGCTAGGACAAAGTTAACTAGATAAGGAAAAAGAGTTAAAGGAATGCAAGTGAGGAAATTAGAAAGGGAAAAGCTTAAGAAAGTGTGGTGGACAATAACACTCACTTCAGCTATGCTGCTCGAGTGCATTGTCATCAACATTTTGCAATCCGACAAACTATCTACTACAAGAGAAATAACCAGAAAGTACATATTTCTACTCAACACAAAAGAATGAACGCACGTTGCAACCTCTGTCGTTCTTGAGGCTCGGACAATACCACGGGCCCTGTCACAAAGTGAGCAGTTTAAGCAGCTGTCATTCCTCAACGCCGTATGGCAACGTCTGACGCTCAATGGTTCTAGTGTAACCAAGCTGTTACACTAAAACCAACATTTTGTAACAGGGCACCTTTACAGACACCTCTTCCAAGAGGGCACCCTTACAAAGACCCGTTCCGCAGCGCAGATTCTAGAGACCCCTTCCAGAAGTCCCTTTTTCATAGACCTTTTCTGAATAACTTGTAGAGAGAGCATGTCTCAGAAAACCTCTGAACACAATAAAATGTAGTGTTCACAATTATTACGCCATTAAACGATTAAAAAGGGCAGATTTGCATTATTCTAGAGCCAAAGCACCAGCTGCAAATCCGGAAGGGCGACAGAGTACTAAACACTTGGCGGGGGAGGGGGTTGTTGTCCTTACGCTGGTGGTGGCTGATAGCATACACACCTTTATCCTGCACTTCTTTGGAGCAGCGCTCCCTCTCACTTGCTGACTCGCGCTCTATCCTCTCAATCTCTGCCAGGGCGTCCAGCTCCGCCTCATCATAGGGAGATGAGTGAGGTCCCCCCTGCCCCTTAGCAGCCCCCATGTTCTGCAGCACAGGGACCTGCTGGTACCCCGGCTCTCCGCCCTGGTCAGAGTTCTGGTTCACCGTGCCTGGGGGCAGCTCACCAGAGGCCTCCTCCTCCGACTTCACCCTGGACAACTTGAGGGTCAGCCTGGTCGTGTCCTTGGAGGGCGAGGTGACTATGTCGTATGCGTCCTTGTCTTCCTTGCCACCCAACTTCTTTTTCTGCTGCTGCTGCAGCTTCTTCCTCTGGTCGGGGGAATCCAGCAGCAGGTCCGGGGGGCCGTCCCGGGGGGACGCGTACGGCGGGGGAGACGGAAGGCTGAGAGGTGGCCGAGAGCCAGCTTGAAAAGAAGTGACGTTAGTTTTAAAAAGACGCTCTGGCAAAGGAGACAAAAACATTATGTCTTGCCCCGGTTTATGGCATTGATATTGACATAAAGGAGAAAAGGGATTCTTAATCACAACCAGGAATCCGCACAAGGCGTGAAAGGAAAGTGGGCAGCCAAGAAAATAAGAGTCACAAGACTGAGCGTGCGGTTGGTTGCCGATTGACGAGTACCTTTCGGAGTTCCCTCGCTTCCGGCAGGTGAGCACCCCGGCTGAGGCGACCTCAGAGGGAACGAGGCATTCCTTAAGGAGGGGTCACTCTCCTGAAGACGCAAATAACAGTGAGTGACAAGTGTGCTTAAACTGTTACCTATAACCTCTAACTGAGAAGATGTTGTCCAGTATATATTTTTTAAATAGGACTACATTACTATTCAATCAGAATCAACAGCTGAAAATACACAAGCAGCACAGTTCCAATACTTTACTTAATTACCCTTAAAAGACTTGATCCGACTGGATAAAACATAAAAACTGGGCAAAAGATCAGAACTGTGATGCCCGCGTAAACACGGCCCATCCGTGTTATGTGTGGGCGGACGGTACCTCGTTCCCCAGTCTTTGGACTATGCTCATGTAGTCGTCGCTGCCATGTCTGTCCGGGTGGTGATTGGCGGCATTGCTCATCTGTCCCTTGCCTTCGTGGATGTTCCTCATGCCTCCGGGGACCATTGGGCTGGCCACGGACACTACAACATACAGCCGACAAATCAGTCACTCAGCAGGGCTCAAAGTAAAAACGAAATAATTAAATCCCAGCTGGAAACTTACTGCACCCCAAAAACATTTTTACTGTCCCTCCTAGCGTCATAGCATGTAACCAGGTGCTTTTGTTAATTAACATTTTTAATCTTTAAAAAAAAATGCCTTCCGGATATATAAAACATAAGAAATATTGTTTTTTTTCTTTAATCAAAGAGGAACAAAAGTAAACTGATCGTCCGTCTCAGTTACTAGGTATGCTGTTGTTATAAGTCCTGAAATCGCCCAATGAGCATCTGCATTTAACTTCCTAACCAGTACAGGCAGGGGTCCTGAAGACAGATCAACCACCCGCTTGGCGGTCAAGCAGACCAGGTGCTGTTTGCTTTGGACATGACTGGTCAGAGACTGTTTGTGACAGTTTTTAAAGCCTGTGTAAAAAGACCCACATTTGTCGGCTCTAGCTTACTACAGTCGCCACTGTGCATCAGAGTTCTATCAAAGTTGAATCAGGTAAATTACTTTTTGCACGGAGGTAAACATTTTCAGTTTGATCTTCTCGTTATACTTACGTTATGAAATTGTTTTCATGAAACAAAACAAAAGTTAATAATACCAGACAGCTACACACGCTACACAGCTCGGGCAAAGAGCTGCAAGGTAGTTGTGTGTCAGATTACGAAAAAAATGGAAAATGTCAAGTTTATAATGTTTTTTCAATGGCCTGATCGGGACATTGACTTGTAAGCTTTATTAAACCCCATTAGATTTATTTCTGGCCATGGTTATTGTGGAGCCGTGCTCAGCCAAGTCTTTGCAATTTTTTTCGCATGTTAAATGTGGCGGCTTCCAGACCCACTTGGTAAAGAGTAAACAATTCCGCCTGAAAAATGTCGTCAAACCTGTTGCCCTCAGAACCACCCTGTCCCAACTCACCCTGCTGTATCTGTTGGTGGTGACTGTAGCTGGGCAGATGGGGGTACTGCATGAATCCCGCTGGGCTCTGCGGAGTATACGGACTGGGTACCGGGCTGTTCTGCTGGGCCATAAAACGACTACCTGAGCTGGCCTGCGGAGAGACAAACCCCCGGCTGTGGCGGACAGGGAGAGAGGTTGGGTTTTAAGTGAAATAACAGGAGAGTGGGGTTTTATCTTGCGTGACAAATGTTAGCTAGCCATGTAAAAAGAACTGATCCAAATTTCTGGGACTCAACAGAGGCCAGTGTACCGACCGACATCACTAACCTGGATGGACTGGGGGACATCGAAGCCTGTTGAAATGTAGCTGACTGCGCAAGGCTGCCATGCATGGAATTCTGAACCCTGAAGATCCCAGGGTTCCTGGAAAGCACCGTCTGCAGCAGTGCAGGAACGTCTCCTTCTGGCTCATCACTGCCCAGGTTGTCCTTCAGCTCTCTGCGTGGGGAGGGAGACTGTCATTGTGAGGGTGTGCTCCCAATGCGTGTGCATCGCTGAGCCGTGAATGGAAGGCGGAACGTGACATACATGTGCTCGGTGGACACTTGAGTGAGACTGTGGGCCAACTGGGAGACCAGGTTCTCGTCCCGGCAAGCCAGCAGACAGCTGACCTCCTCTGCGATCCTCCCATTGTAGAGAAGACTTTTGGTGGTTGTGGCGGGGAGAGGAGAGGGCAAGGGCAGCTGATTCAACACTGCAAGATCAGGCAGGAAGAGGGACGTTGGCAGGGTCCAACATTTACCAATTGGCTCACGAAAATATTTTCCAGCCAGACGGATTTTTTACCAGCCAAAATAAGACGGTGCTTTTTATTATCGCAATTTCCAGTAATAAGCTTGTCAACACGGTCTCGTATACAATTCTCTATCAATATGAAAGTAGGGTGCAGCTAAATTAGTAATAACATTAACATTAATTATACAGTTTCAACACTCAAATGTTAACACATTAGAATTAATACATTCCATGGTATTCAACCTTTAAGTGCAAGACTTAATATATAAAATAATATAAATACGAATTCGATATCTACATTTTAGACCAACGAACCAACACAGCCCTGACCGGTCGAGGCATGGACTCGCAATTTGGCCCTTGTCAAAGTCGCTGAGATACGCTGGCCCATTTTCCTGCTTAGAACACATCAACTCTGAGGACAAAATGTTCCAGTGTTGCCTAAATTACCCGCTGACTGGTGCCATGATGTCGAGATAAACAATCTGTAGGTGTTCCCCACATCCAACCCTTTCTTCTCATCCAAACAGCAACAAAAAAAGATTATCAATGAACTAAAAAGAATTAACCATAATACAGTGGCAAATTAGCTAACAAAACAATTCAACAAAATGAACAAGGTGGATAACGTTGTCAAAGTTTAAGACTATAAATACAACGCGAAGTGCAACGTGTGAGCCAAGACAGTGTACGCACACACATACATCACTCATGTGTTCTGTCCGTCAAAGGAGATACATGTTGGAACCATGCCAAAGGTATATACATTTGTGTAATTGGAGGACAAGACAGAAGGAAGCCTGAATGACAAGATCACTGAGAGAGAAACATTGATAAGATCAAAGAATGACATGTACTATATTTATTTTGTTATTAAACAACAACAAACTCTTCTTCTCTGACTAGGGACCATTATTATTCTTCAAAATTCACCAGAAGCTAACAACGGAATATTTTGTGGGACTGGGTAATAATTTATATTATAAAACACAACATGTTAAATAAATTTACTAGTACATCCATTCAACTTTTGACTAGTCTTGCTTTCTTGGCACTGCGGCAGCGCCTGACAGTTGTGTGCCATTTATTCATGACGAGGTGGCCTGGGGGGGCAGAGGCTGTGATCACGATGACATTGTCACTCTGGTGAAATATATTCTCAAGTTTCATAGTTGTAGCGTCAACAATAAAGGAATTGCCACACACTGCAGAACATAACTCCCTGCTTAAACTCCAGCCATGTTCCGAGGGCATTTTTTTCGGTGGACGAAATGTTAAGTAGTCGCTCACATTAGCTGTGGTAGAAGTGGTCTCCTTGACCTGAATAAATGTGTCTGTGTTGTGCTCTCCTGCAATAAACCTCCACATGATGGCTGGGTTAGCATAAACTATTATCAAGTAAACGTACCTCAGGTTTTAGCTACTCTATCACAAAACGCTGTTTGCCGACAGACACAATTAACGTTACATACTACACACAATCACGACATATGCAGCGCGGCAGATCCAACTGATTCAAGTGACAGCAAGCCTTTCTCTAGCGCGTGTATGAAATGATTTTGTTCTACCCACCAGTGTGGCATGTAGTCTTTAGAATTGTAGCCGCATTTGGCTAGTGGCTAATTGTGAACCCTGGTCATTGGTAATTAGATAAGTGGTTCTCAATCCAGGTCCTGGTTTCCTAATTTTTATTTGTGCCCTAGCAGTGCACACCCCATTCAAACCAACATCCTCATTTACAGCAAATCCCTGGGAGCGACTGTTTAGATCAGGAACAAAAATACAGATTTTAATCATGACAGTTCTGGGATTCAATGTACCAGCCTGTCAGTTGGCAATCACATGCTTTAACCACTAGGCTAACGACCATTGATGATTTGAGAAAAACGAAACAAAACATAAATCACCAATATGAGCATGTCTTTGCTCCTGGTTGAAAAACAACTGCATTAAACCTAGGTTTACAACCATGGATCAAACGGCATGTCAGCTGACAATGAGTAACCTGGTGGTTTGTGGTGTATGTGAGATACAGCAGGAGCACTTACAGTCTGTAAGGCTAGAGATCCCAGCGAGAGTGGTGATGGGAACATGAGGCATATCCCCATTCATGCTGAAGGCAGAGGCAGGGCAGTGTGGCGATACACAGGTTGCTTAAGGTCGCAGCCGCTGAACAAGTCCTCACATCTCCTTCGCCCTGGTAGAAAAAGACAAAAGGGATATGGTTATTCCTGTAGATGTATAATCAGACAGGCTGACTTCAAACGTAACAGTAATTCCTAGCTAGGGTTGAATATCTACAGAACCCTCTTGAACAAAGGACAGCTGGATACAAATGATTTGAAGCCAATAAAAAAAAAAAAAACGTAGTTTGTGACTCCCACGCAAAATCAGTGGTGTACATTTTAAAAACCTTTTATAGGACACTGGTCAACCTAAAGCTTCCACATTCCCAAAAACATTGGTAGGGAATGAGAAAAAAATATATGTTTATTTGTATTGATGATTGAAATGTTGGTGGGAAGTACCATGTGCATGATGACGCAGATTGTTTTAAAACTACTGATGTTTGGTCGGAATTCAAGTGGTTTGCGAATAAACTGCAGTGATACCAGTCTATATTCTAATTATGTCAACAACACATGGCATTGTCATTATCAAGAGCAGCTCAATTAACGGGCTAATGTTAGCCCAGGAGTTCAGTCATATGCCGCTATCCACTCATTAAAGCATTCACAGTCAATGGCTGACAAAACCCATCAAACCAAGTACAAACACCACACAGCACACCACATCTCGTCTGTCTCATACAAAAGTCCCTTCTACTCACAGGATAAATCCGGAACTACCAAACTATCCAAAAATGAATCTACTATAGGGGTGGGGAGTACTTTACAGCAGTTTATTTGATTCAATGCATTCTTTCTTTGGTCCAAAACAATGTCTAGAGAGATTGGATATATAAACAAACTAGCCCTCCACCTCCAAACATGTGATTTAAGAAAATAATTGAATCACATAAATAGCAAGTTGTTTTTATATATACATATTATTATTATAGCCACACTAACAAAAACAAATGGCAGCCCGCTTCCTGAATTACAGACACTAGTAGCCCGCATTCTACTGACATCTGGGAGAGTGACAGGCCAGAGCACAAAGGAACAGATGCACAATCGTGATGGCGGTGGTTTGTGTGTGTGTGCGTGGGGGGGCGGGGGGTCATCAATATTACGTGAAAAAAACAAACAGTTTAAAACCCATTTGGTTGGATATCACACAGCGTGGCCAATCAACTGACATAGTTTTGTTTAAGAATCGTGCACACCTGTTTAAATAGATAGCATCAGCTGTACAGTCCTGACTAGCAAAGTAAAAAAATCCTAATATCACTTTTCCGGTTCGTTCTGTCTCAGGACCCACTCAGAAAATTATCCCACTAGACCTTGTACTGTAGTCAGACTCAATAGGTAGCTAGTTGGTCTTTTCAATAATCGTGATGATGTAGCGTATCATTAGCTAGTGAACGTAGTTAACCAACTTGTGATGAACAGTTCATGTACTACTGTGTCAGTAGTTACCTGGCGAACGGTATTTCTCGTTCCAGTAGTTGATGCAGATGGGATTAGTCAACTAACGTTATCTAGGCACATTTGCTTATTATTTAGCCAACAATAGTGTTCATTTACGCTAACGTTAGCTAACTAAAGTAACTATCCAGTCTTCTCTAGTTAATAGTAAACTACCGTTGACTGGATAGGTACTGTGTAGTTAAGCTAGTTCAGTTACGCCTTGCGCTCATTGCGCTTGCCCAGTACTGTAACGTAATCGACACTAACTACCCAGCTAACTAGTACTAGTCCAACTAACAGTAGTCAGCTAACTACCTCGTTTATCAGACTAGCGACTTGATAATTGGCTTGGGATATTATAACGTATACTCGGGCTCGAGGCCTACGCAGTCAGTAAGGAAAGCGTAGCTAGCTAACTAACTATGTAGCTACCAACGGTAGTTATTGTCAAACATGACGAGAGAAGCTGGCTCCGTCAACAAACAACGCGACTTCGACAGTTGGTTTATAAACATGAACATCGTGCATAGTTTTCAACATCAACATTTACCTTGTGATTTTTGCTACGTAGGGAGGGGAATGTTGTATGTAGCTAGATTGTCCCGTGTCTCTCTGGCTCCCCCTTTCTTTTCTTGCTGTTCCTCCAATGCAACGGAACTCAGTTTACTTGCCAGCTAGCTGTCCAGCTAGCTAGCTAGGCTAGCAATCAACAATAATCCGGGTCGAGCAGATTCCTTTTTCTTCCGTCATACGCGGGTGTATTTTTGAACGGAAGTAAATACGGAACCATTCGTTCGGCTGGGTTTCTGTCGGTCTATACCGACATTAATAAATCGCTGGCCAATTTCGCTTGTATAAGGTTACAAATATGACGATTGTTGCGGCGAAAAGACTGCTCCCGTAGAACAAAATGCCGACCGGAAGTGCCGCTGTACGAGTGACCAAAGATCTCACGCACTCCCTCCATAGGCGCCAAAACAAAACGCCACGTTTAAAGAAATGACCACTGTGTGGCGCTACACGACAACAAAACAATAACGTCCCGTAAATTCAGTAACAGCTTGCATCTTTGATAATAAGTGCATGGCTAGAGTGTGTAGGCCAGGGGTGGGCAAATATTTTGGCCTGGGGGCCGCATCAGGATTTTGAAATGAAATGGAGGGCCACATTTGTTTTTGTAATTTGTTAATCATAATTGATTTGGAGGCCAGAAAAGGGCAAAAGTTAAAACATACATTACATATGTACAGTAGATCCCATATAAGGTGTAAATAGTTAAAATTCTGACTCAGATGTATAACAATGGGCTGGTGAGTTGGTTTTTTAATTCCCCCCAAAATAATTTTATTACATTCCGTGGGCCGGATGGGACAGCCACGCGGGCCGCATTTGGCCCTCGGGCCGCAGTTTGCCCACCCCTGGTGTAGGCGGTACCTGGATGACGAAGGCATTAGTGTCATTGACTGGCTCACACGTTCCCCAGACCAGAATATAATTGAGAACCTCTAGGACGTTATGTATCGATGCATTCGTCCCCCCCAAGTAGCACTATAAACTGTCCTGGAGCTTACTGATGCCCTGATCCAGGTCATGGGGGACACCATCCTCTGTCTCATCAGGATCATACACAGACACGTGTAAACAAAAGTGCAAAGCATGTTGCAGATTTGTAAACAAAGTTCAAAGCAGAAAATGTTTTTGTATTTTTGGAGCCTTTGTTTAAGGCATTGTTACAAGGTTTTAATGCTTTTGTCTACGCATTCACTTTAAGTGTCTAAGTAATTGACAAAAACTGTAATATAAGCGGCTTTACATTCATTTTGACAATGCAATTATTATGCCTGTTTCTATTACTTAGTCACTTTTGGAAAATACCTCCTAAATAACTAAAGAGATTGTATGTCTAATAACTATTTACCAACATAAATGGTGGTCTTTCTTTGCTCAGCAAAGAAACATATTGAACGAGTTCCAATTCCTTTTTAAATTTCCGCTGGTAGAGCTGTTGGAATTGACAAGTAAGCTTGGGCAGTGGCACAAGGGGTTATATAATTGGGCCCTTATCCCTAATTTGCTCTTGTTAACATTGACTGCTGAACTTCGGAAGGAGGCCTGTCATAATTTATTCATCACCAGTGCCGAGATACAGGTTCATTGTAAGCCGGTAAGATTTTTTGGCTTGTAGAGTGCACCCTTGAATAAAATCTTTCCGCAGGTAACAGCTGTGTTTTAAAAAATATATGTTGTTATTTTAATGTTATTTTATTATATTGTGCTGGTTCTAAATCCCCATTCTGAAATAAATGTTGTCAGTGGTGCTGATTACGGTGCTTTCACTGAAAGTGTGCATCCACTGTCAAGAATATGAGCACAAATGATCTATTTATAAGAAAGGTGTCGGTTTGAAACACATGAAATAAAAATGCTATGATATTTAAAACTGTTCAATGAATTAGACAAAGCACATTAATTACAATGTAACTTTTTGTCAATTGTGTATTACTATGCTGGAAGCCAGTAAGGGATTATAAGGTTTTGGCTGTGGGAATTGCAGAGTATTGAAACTCTGTATCTGGAATTGGGAGATTTAATGTAATAGAGTACCTTGGGGTGTTATGAAAGGATGTCAGTAAGTTTTGTACATTTCTTTTGAATGATATGTAACTTGTGTCACGAATAAGTATGTTCTGGCCCAGACAATCTTACATTATTTAAGATATAGGTCAGCTAAAATGCAGAATATACCGTAATCACGAAGTGTTCCCGATAAATCAAAATGGGAAATTCTTGTTCCATTTCATGTATATATTTAGATAGTATACCAAAATAGAAATACATATGACAGGTCCTTTTTAATGTCCATTTATAGAAAAAAATAGGAAAACTAAACAAGACAAATCTACATTTGCTCAGTTTTTTGTTGGATTTTCTTGAAAGCCCATTCCAACTTGACAAGCATAGAAAACACATTTCACCCGCAACATAAATGTTAAACAAATGTAAATCTTCACATTTCCTTAAAAGTTTTTCTCACATTATGATATATTCAGCCAGTGTAGACGTGGCATGTACCCCAAATTGCATCTTATTACGTCATAGTGTACTAGAAGTAGTGTACTACGTAGGGATGCCAAATCAGCCACTCTTGGGCAGATGCATTTTAGCCATAGGTAGAGGTTCTAGTTCTCAGAGAATTGTCTTTACAGGAACTTCACAGCAGTCATCCTCCTCATGTATACACTTCAGATCTACACTTAATACCTACAGAAGTACTACTCTATAAATAAAGTATATACAGTATATGAAAACCATTTCTTGTTCATAAAAAGCATATGCTTGCACAACACAAGAAATCAGAAATTCTGTATCCATTAGTTTAAGCGCTATCTTAAGAGCGGGATTACATAAAGTTTATAGTAACTTCAGTAATTATGTTAATTCATGTTTAATTTGTGGCACATTTTGTTTACAGTAAATTCAATTATGTTAATTCATGTTTTATTTGTGGCGCAATTTGTGTATGTCACGTAAAAAACACATTTAAGTCAAAATTCTAGATGTTATTCTGTCAAATAATAAGAACAGGATCACAAACGTAATCAGGTATTAGCCATGTGAATTCCTAAACCAAGGGTTTTAGTATGAAAACGAGTTCAAATGTATCTGACTACAGGGATCCCTGCAGTTTCTTTACACAACATGGTCTACAACTGTAACATACAGACGTTTTAGAGTTTATAGTACAATAATGATTATTTAAAAATATCACTGTTTAAATCCTACCCGTAGCTGAAATTAAACTTTTGGTAGTTTTAAGTAAAATATTCTAATGCAAAATGTTTGGAAACTTTTTTGGTTTCATCAGCCATAAAAAATGTTTTAAGAAACAGTATACAAAAATACCAACTAATATCCACATCTGATTTAGGTAAAGCCTATCCGACAAAAAAGCGCAGAAATTCTTAGCAATCCATACACGCTTAATATGAATGATGTACCTTCTTGACTATATTCATGTTCTTGACTATATTCATGTTCTTGACTATATTCAAAACAGCTTTGGAAACTTCCTTCAATTTTGGAAAACATTCAAATTCAAGGAAAACACATTGTTTAACGTCGTGGCCTGTGTTTTAAGATTGGTACGGATTGCTTGCTGCAGCATTTGATAAAAAAAAAAAACACCAAACACAAAAAGCATAACAGATCACTTACAAAACAAGCCCCATGTGATCCCCAGAGATGTTCCTGTAGTACTATAGATTGGTAATAAGCCGAGGTCAAACTGCGCTCCTACATCTTGGTCTCGCTGTCCGGAGGCTTTTCATCATACTCATTCTCCTGGGTTATGAGCTGATAGGGTTTCTTGTCTTTCTCCTCCACCACAGAGTTCCCGATCTCTGCATCCTGGGATTGTAACTCGTGACGGGACAGGTACTCCACGATACCTGCGCCAATCGAGTCTCCCAGCACATTGGTTGTGGTGCGCAACCGATCCCTGTGCAAAATGAAAGGAGTGTATACAGACCAATTAGAGCCCACCAATTATTCACGTGTATTCGTATGACGGGCCATTACAACACTAAATGTTCCTCTCCCGGGAGGCAGAATCCTTTTGGTTAATCTATTTTTATTTTAACAGTTTTCCACAAATACTTTTGTACAATCACACCACCACCATTCCCTGGCAGTTCATAAATGCAAGGTATAAAGGCATGAATGCACAGCCAGCGAATCACATGCATGCGATCTCTATAGTGGAATCATAGGTCAATAAAATTTGAAACAGATGGACTGGGGAGAATCGAATGTGAACGTAGACACACATCACCAATACTGAATGTATTTCGGAGCATTAGCATCTGTGATGGATATTGAAGGTAGCCCCCAGTGCCATAGAATGTAATCTGGGCTAGTGAAATGTCACCTGAGCTCCTGGAATTTCACCAGCGACTTACAGAAGTAAATTTGTTAATTTTTACACACTGGCTGACAATTGCAATCAATGTCACAACCACATTTCAGCTGCTATTTTCATTCCAAGTGAGCAACAGACTACCCACGATTCCATCACAAACATTAAATCAACCTCTGACACCTATGTGAAAAATACACAGTAAATAAAACAACAATATTGGAAACGTGACGAAATGACACTGGAGAAGCACTATACTCACAGGAACCAATCCACAGCAATGATGAGGCTGATGTCATCTGTGGGCAGTCCAACAGAGGTCAGAACAATCACCATGGTGACAAGTCCGGCCTGGGGTATCCCGGCTGCACCGATACTCGCTGCTGTGGCGGTAATGCTGTTCCACAGGACGGAGACACACAGGTGTTAAAACACACAGCTCAAAGAAATGAAGACTTAAGAAACCCAGAACCGTGCTGCTCTATTGGCATTCACCAGAGAAGGCCAGAATTGGCAGGTCCGCCATTGGAGCCCCGTTCTCTTCACAGATGTGAGCAGGATCACACTGAGCACATGTGACAGATGTGAAAGAGTCTGGAGACGCCGTGGTGAACGTCATGCTGCCTGCAACTTCACCCACATGAAGTTCAAAGTGGGCATATATTTTTCAAGAAACAATAATTGTCTCAGTTTCAACATCTGATATCTTATCATTGTATTTTTATTGAATACAGGGTTTAAATGGCTTGCGCATGATTAAGTTCTGTTTTTATCCAATTTTATGCAGCGTCTCAACTTTTTGGGAAATGGGGTTGTAGTCCCAGTAAACTGGAGTTATAAGGGTCATCTCACGCTACGATATAGAGATTGAATTGAGGGAGAAAGGGTATATTCTTTTACATATTGAAATTTAGACAGTTTATGTGAGCATGTAACTGACTGAGAGGGTTGCCCAGTCGCAACTGGGTAAATATGTTTAGTTTACTTGCCATGTCTTATATCATCCTGAGTAATTAGGCAAGTTTGAACTAAGTCCATTTTGGGAGAGAATGAGCTGTCTCTTTTTGGTGAACGACGCCACAAAAATGGTCTCACCATAAATGTCTCGCATTAAGAGCCATGGAGACGAGACGTGTCCCGGCAGAATAAACAGGTCTATTCTGGAGATGAACATTCATTATATCTGCCTGCTTTATGTTTAAGACCTTTCTTTTTTAACTCTGTAATTATCAAACGTAACATGCACATTCTGAAATGACGAAATAGACTCATAAGGCAACAGTCCCCATATTTGGTGACCTGGCATTCTCAAAATGTTCCTGTTTTTGTCCAACCACAAGACTGATTCCCCTGAGCCATGTTCTTTGTCTCTCAGAAAGAAAACACATTTTATTGCGAAGAATACTTTAATATTTTACATTGACATTCAAACTGTTGTGATATACACGGATCAAAAACTATGAACAAAACATGCAACACTTCTAAAGATTACACCGAGTTACAGTTAATGTAAGAATGCTAAAATAATTGAATTTGGTCGTGGATTTCATAGGAGAAAATGTCTGGGATCTTTTATTTCACCTCGTGAAACATGGGACCAACACTTCGCATGTTGCGTTATGCTTAACGTTTGTATTGAGTAACGATTTGTGCTGAGGCCAGAAAGAATAGCTGCTGCTTTTGGCAGTCGTCAATGGGTAATTAAATCCTGATCTTCCCCAAAAAGCTTAGGCCACGGATTGCATGCACATACCTTATAGTCAGAATCTGGCCAAAGTTCATTTCCATGTTGTTGACTTGGGCAATGAAGAGAGCCGCCAGGGCTTCATACAGAGCAGTGCCGTCCATGTTGATGGTGGCTCCCACTGGCAGCACGAACCGCGTCACTCGCTTGTCGATGCCGTTGTTCTCTTCCAGACACTTAAAGGTGATGGGCAACGTGGCTGAACTGAGAGTGAGGAGAAACAGACATGAAGCGGAGCAAGGGCGAAAAGAGAGGGAGCTGAAGGGAGTCGCTAGTATGTGAGGGAGAGATATTCAGACAGACGTGGGGTGACAGTGGCTCCCCAGGGATATTTTTCAGGGTCCAAATCTAGCATGTTCCAATGAACGCTAGCAGTGCAGCGACTGTTTTCTGTCTTGCTTTCACCCCTCCTTCCCACTCACCCCCCACCCGTGAGATTCCTCCCCTGGGACAACCAAGTCCTACCGGAGAGCATACCACCACGAAGACCCACCTGGACGAGGTGCCCAGTGCGGTGATGAGAGCCTGTAGGAGGCCACCGATGAAGATGAAGGGATTCCTCCGCGTGACCACGAAGTAGAGCGTGGGGAGCACCAGGATGGCGTGGATGGCCAGGCCGATGATGACCGTCATGGTGTACATACCCAGTTGGCTCCCCATTTCTGTGATGTCATCCATCTCCACGATTTTCCCGGCAATCAGAAACATGATGCCGATGGGTGCATACCTGACCACGAAAAGCAGAACGAAAATCTCACATCAGATTGGGGCTAGTTTGCCACATAAGCCGATCGGCCACAAAGGCTAGTTAGGTAGTGACAATTGCATCCAGTTTCATCCAGTTTAACAAACCCACAGGCATCACGCACCACATAATGACAGCCACCAGTCTCATGATGGCCTCATTGAGACAGTCGAAGAAGTCCCTGAGGGGCTGACCCTTCTCCTTCATGTTGCTGATGATGAGGCCGAAGCTGATGGAAAACACCACCAGGCCCAGAGCGTTGACGCCATTCACCTGTCCAGGGATGGGGATCACCTCCTCCCTGGTGACGTACTGGCCCTCCGTCCCGTTCAGGATGAAGAGGGTGTTGTTCACTGTCATCTTCATGTGGACAACTCTCTTTCCGTACTGAGTTTTAAACTGAGTGGCAGAAGTGTTGAAGACAGTGGTAAGTTACTTTGTTTACAATCACATGAACAATTAGATCTCTTTCACACTGAATGATTGTCACACTGAATGACTGTCACATTGAATGATTGTCACACAGAGCAACTGACACTCTGACGAACAGACACTGAATGATCAACACACTGACAGACTTTGTTATTAACACTATGTGCTGTACGCAGTGGACTGATATTGCCCTTTGGCTGTAATATTACGTTTTATAGTTCAAACGCCATTTGCCCCTGGGTTCTGGATATGACGGTGAATCTGGATTGCTCACTGTGCACCTCCTTTGAATCGGTCAGTAAGACATACATAAGGATCTGGTTTGATTCTGAAGGACAGTAAAGAACGTACCTGCTGTGTGCAGGCTTCCACAATGTTAGGAGGGAACATGTTTCTGGATGGGACAAACAAAACAATATTACAATCTCAGCCTGGTGAAAACATAAGCGACTACATATTCTCCTCTTTACAGAAATGTTCTTATCATTCTTGTGAAAGCATGAGAATTATAATGCAATCAACAGAAGGCAATATGATGACCTTAACCTCAAGACATAGTGACCATGTCAGCGGGTTCGGATTTCTTGGCATAGCGGCTAAGGTGTGTTGGGTCAACCATCACCGGATGTGGGTTTGAGTCCCGGCCGGTGAACTCCCTTGTATGTGCTACAACACAGAAGGCATACCTGATAAGGTCCAGGAAAGCGTCAGCAGGGCTGACCTGCTCGATCTTCTGTTGATTTTTGAACTCATCCTTGGATCCTTTCCCTGGGTGGATGATGAGCACCATGACGATGCCAATGAAGACCGCGATCACCGTAGTGGTCATGTAGTACACCACTGCCCGCATGCCCATCTTCCCTGAGGCACGGCTGTCCAAGGCTGCCATGCCTGGTGGCACCAATAAATCGGTGTGAGTGGAGGGAAACAATCGGTCCTAAATGACACTGAATTCTAAAGCCAGTCACATTGCAACATGTTCCCTTTATAGCGCTATTGTCACGGGTGTGGGTGAAGAGGGAACCATTCGCAGACATATTCCAAAGTGATAGTGAATTTATTTGCAACAGAACAACACAAACTTAACTCGATAAATTAAAGGTGCTGAAACAAGCAGCTAAAATAAAAGATGGGACTTCATTAAACCAGAGTATCCACAATGAACCACACCAAGTGACAGAACAAAGGGCATACAACAGGGGTGGGCAAACTACGGCCCGAGGGCCAAATGCGGCCCGCGAGGCTGTCCCATCCGGCCCACGGAATGCCCTTTTCTGGCCTCCAAATCAATGATGATTAACAAATTACAAAAACAAATATGGCCCTCCATTTCATTTCAAAATCCTGATGTGGCCCCCGAGACAAAATATTTGCCCACCCCTGACATATAAGGACATATAAACACACAGACAAATTACAAGGTGCAATGTCCAAAGTGACTAAGGTGAGCTTCAAAATAAAAGTGCTCCTCAGAATATCACCACCTACCGGCACCATGCTACCCTATACGTTACAGCTATGCCGCAGGCCAGGGCTTAATAGGCACCCTATTTTGTTTGTAGTGCTATGCCGCAGGCCAGGGCATAATAGGCACCCTATTCTCTTTATAGGACTATGCTGTTGGCCAGGGCTTAATAGGCACCCTATTCTCTTTATAGTACTCTGCTGTTGGCCAGGGCTTAATAGGCACCCTATTCTTTTTATAGTACTCTGCTGTTGGCCAGGGCTTAATAGGCACCCTATTCTCTTTATAGTACTAGGCTGTTGGCCAGGGCTTAATAGGCACCCTATTCTCTTTATAGTACTATGCAGTTGGCCAGGGCTTAATAGGCACCCTATTCTCTTTATAGTACTATGCAGTTGGCCAGGGCTTAATAGGCACTCTATTCTCTTTATAGTACTCTGCTGTTGGCCAGGGTTTAATAGGCACACTATTCTCTTTATGGTACTCTGCTGTTGGCCGGGGCTTAATAGGCACACTATTCTCTTTATAGTACTATGCAGTTGGCCAGGGCTTAATAGGCACTCTATTCTCTTTATAGTACTCTGCTGTTGGCCAGGGTTTAATAGGCACACTATTCTCTTTATAGTACTCTGCTGTTGGCCGGGGCTTAATAGGCACACTATTCCCACGACAGAGCAGTACAATTAATTCACAGCTACCCCCCCCCCCCCCCCCCCCCCCCCCCTCCAGCTTGGTGTCTGTACCTGGTGAAAAGAACTGTCAAAATTGCATGAGAACCAAAGCAACAAATACAGTGTGTTGTAATGTAATCTCAATCTGTCTTTTGCTGTTCGGAAACAGACACCTTTGGGACCTTTTGGGTGACCTTCTGCAGTCTTTTCATCGGTTTTTGAATGGGCAGGAAAAGAGTCCATCTTCCAAGGTTGGCTGAACAACATAATTAAATCGTCCATAATAACAAAACGTAATAATCCACTGCCTCCCCACAAGGTACAAATACATCGACCATGAGTCTAGGGCTTCCCTTTTCAGGGCGACACATGGCCAGGGCACCCTTTGGTGTGAATGTGATGAATGCGCTTCTTTCAGGCTGCCCTGTGTCCTCTGTGGCCTCTATTTGAACGTGCCGCAGTCCCCATCTCTGCCCCCTCCGCTCCCCTTCACACCCTGATCATATTGGCCCAAGTCCTCTCTCTTTCCGCTGCCTCCCCCCTATGCTTTGCTTTTTGGACAACCCTGGGAAAACCTCTTGACCAAGTCCGGCTCCAACCGGCACCCTGGCAACAAACAAACGCAGCCTACACAATGTCATCCCTGAGAGTGAGAGAATGACTTTCCCGTACGGGGGAATGTTTGTCAGACAAAAGTGCTAAAGAGAAGACATTGTGACGTTGGTACTGCATGAACCATAATGGGTCTCTCCAGTTAATGGCAATTAAAATCTGAAGCACAATATGTATTCAGTCAGGTCTAGGGCCATCAACGTGAAGGCCGTTAACTCGGCATAGGCCTTTGTAGGACTTGAATTTTAGATTTAGTGCACCTATATTGACCCTTGAACCAAAGAGCTTTTCACCCTGAACTAGAATTTCAAACCCTAGGTCAGTGGTTCCCCACGTCTCTGGTCAATGTTCTCCCAACTGAGATTTGACCTGCTGGCCTTTGCCCTCTGAATAAATCTATGGTCTCAACTGTCTTCAATCTCCAGCATTACCCCAGTGAACAAACGGGAACTAATCGTTAGGGGCTTGACCGGAGTTGTGGTCTGCCGGGAGTCCGGCTACGCCTAAGCACACCACCTGCTTCGAATGCACCCCTTCTCTCTGATTAAGCTCCCACCAAGGCTCAAACCTGTTAGTTTGGCCGAACCAATACAGTTCTGTGTGAGTGATCAGGCTTGAATAATACTGTACAAGCCATGTGAGAAGAACACAGACCCACGTTGCCAGTCGCACTCCGACACTGGTTTTTGCTTTGAAAAAGAAACAAGCAAACAAAATGAATGAAACCGGAGTGTCAGTGTGAAAGCTGTATACTGCAGCCATGGGGTAGAACTAATGAGGCCTCACTAGTCCTTCTCCTTCTTATGCATCCACCCAGCTGCCCTGCCTCTAATATCTGTGCACTTCACTTGCTCCGTGAAATGTGTGCCCACAAAGTTGTTTTTTCTACGCAGGAGCTGAAGGAATGCAGTCTTTCATTAGTGGTGAGGGAAGCAGGAGGGACAAACACGAGAACCATCGTCACATGCAGACCACACAGCTGTGGAGAGACAGTCCAATGGCCCCATCTCTACCTCCACTACCCTGCATTTCCAATGGCCCCATCTCTACCTCCACTACCCTGCATTTCCAATGGCCCCATCTCTACCTCCACTACCCTGCATTTCCAATGGCCCCATCTCTACCTCCACTAC
>JACXGK010001473.1:0-30411 GCA_016801125.1 Novumbra hubbsi | reverse complement strand
CTCCACTACCCTGCATTTCCAATGGCCCCATCTCTACCTCCACTACTCTGCATTTCCAATGGCCCCATCTCTACCTCCACTACCCTGCCTCTCCACTGCCCCCTCTACCTCCAATACCCTGCCTCTCCACTAACCCCCCTCTACATACAATAACCCTGCCTTTTCAATGCTCTTTCCTCACTGCAATGTCGCAATCCAAAGTTGTGCTTTATTTATTTTCTACTATCCAAGGACAAAATCCAGTCAAGCTCAACACTATTTGTCTATTACATCACTATCATGTTTGCGGTGGAAACATTTTCTACCTTCTCCATATGTCATTCTCTGATGAAAGTCCCAAAGGAACAAATAGTTATTCAGTACAGTGGAAGCAGACAGTTTTATACTTTTTCCTACCGCTGTTGAACAAAGCTAAGCTATATGAAGAAGTACTTTCAAAAATGTAATGTAACAGTACTAATTATTAATTCATAACAACTAAAAGACAAAATTCTGCAAAGTAAACACATTTTGATCTATTCCCAACTGTCTGTAGGTTTGTTTTAGTTGACACAAAGCTTCTTGCATCAAAAGCCATCAAAATGTTTCCTTTCACTTTCAATGGATTTCTCCACCATTGTCAATTGATGAATTATAGATTAAATTGTCACCATTGAAATGGGGCAGGCTTTCTCTCACCAAAACATTTTGGGGAAACAGAGGCTTAAAAGATTGGAAGAGCTGAGAAAGACTCCTTTGTTATTCCAGGCTCTCTCTGCATTTCTACCATGACCCCTGACCACACTTCAATCGACCCGGGTCTAAAGCTACTATTGGATGAATATAGTCTGCATTCTCAACCACAATTTGGAGTAACCCATCTGAGCTGTTGACTCAGGACAACTGACATTTGCGACATTAGAAATGTACTCAACAAAAACAAACAACACTTGTCACTAAACCTAAATATACATGACTTGTTATTTAACTCAACTTGAGTCACATGATTAGGTTTTCACCATCCCTGAATGGCATTAACTAGACCCATAGACATAAGGTCATAAGAAACCCATATTTAGGAACATTTGACTCCAGATGAGCTGAGAAATGCAGGACTTTACAGAGTCCTTGTAAAGACTTGTCCATCATTACCTGAGACTATCCACTGAGCTAACCTATCCTCTACACAAAGACTCACTACGTTTTAAACAAAGACCTCACAGAAACAAAGATAAATAACTCTCTGTGCTACAGAACAGAATATCTATTTTATAATGTAAAATTCAAGGAAATGGTTACTCCTTGATAAAATGAGGCTTGGCTGCATATGATTACTTTTTCGTAGTTTTTCACTTACGTAAAAAAAAGGGCATTGTTTACTATTCTACATCATGTGACATTAGCTCTGACATAATGTTAATGCAGAGCTCCTTGGTAACAAAGCTGGTTATTATAGGCCAACAGATTCTCAAAGGGACTGGATAAACCTCCTGTCACTCACAGAGGGCGACCACTCAGAGGACACATGCTCGTCACGCCCACTTCCCTTCAAATACAAACAAGCAGACACGGCCAGGTACCAGCCTAGTGTGGACACACCACAGTTGTATTAGCGTGACTTTATACATCCAACGATGGTGGTTGGAGAAACACAAATGCCCGGCCCAGATGTGACTTCATTTGGAACCACATCTGGACCTGAAAACAATCAGTGGCTCAATGAACATAGCCTAGTTTTTAGCTGCCTAACAAATGTGCCTATAGGATACTATTACTTGTAACCCAAACTAACAGGCACTGCTCAGAGTAGTGCACATATTAGGGGAATAAAGTGCATTTAAGACAAGATCACTGAATGCATGGCAAAGTGAAGAAACAGAGAACAATTTTTGCTGAAAAAAGTAGTGCATCCCTTGTGAGATCATTGGAGAGGTCTGGACTATGAATCATTAGGCTACTGGTGTGTATTATAATACTGCAACAAAGTGGGCAGAGCCACAGCCATGGTTGAACCTGGTTCAAATGCTTTAATTTAGTCGTCCTAAATTCTTTAACTGGTTATTATGCATGGGAGTTGGCAATACAACCGTAACGTGTTGCAAACACTGCACACCCAGACTAAAACATGTTTTTTACTCCATTCGCTGCGCATACTCTTCTGTTTCTAAACAAGGTATTGTTGTGTCTTCAAACTGTGCTTGCGTCAGGAAAGCAGGAGACCGTGCTGAGTCAACAGCTGAACGCCTGTGACGTACTGGAACAGGAGGTGTTTTCGGGCTCACCTGTGATGAGGCTGGACACGAGGAGCGGGAGCACTAGCATCTGCAACATGCGCATCAGCAGCTCTCCGGGGAACGAGAAGTACTTCACCTCGCGGTAGGTCATCTTGTACGGCCGCAAGGCGAACCCCAGCCCAATACCTTGGACATGACAACCAGAGGACATGCGCATGAACGTCCGAGCGTGTATTTCCCCCCGTCCACCCACCGTCGTGACCCATGCCGACACACTAATTTACCCACGTATCCACTCGCGTCGCACAAGTGGATATCTCATCGCGAAGGATGGACATGACAGCGGATTGGTGTGCGTCCCAAAAAAAAACCTATTGTCTACATGTAGTACACTATTTAAGGAATAAGGGGTGAATGGGCCCATTCCAACTCGGACTAAAGCATTGCTCCGGGTGGTGGGGTGAGGGTTCTGGAAAGGGGACGCAGCCGGGCCCTTGTGTGGGATGTGCGTGTAATTCTATCACTGGGCATGTGTCACAGAGCAGGGGTCTCCGGGCTCCCATCCTACTGGGACTGGCTGAGGGTCAATGGGCAGGTCAAAGGTCAGTGAACCGCTGCCAAAGGCTCTGCTGATGCCAGAGATCCTTAATTGTGACCCTTTTTGCCTGATTTTGACACCGGGAAAGATAGAGAGAGGCAGAGAAGGAGAGGACTGGGACGAGAGAGAAAGGCAGGAAGATCTATTGAAAGAGGGAGGCATACATGTAAAACCACACTAACGTCTTGTGCTCTTCTCCTTGATAAGTCCAGTCTGCCCACAACAACACACTTACCAACCATCACTGCGGCGACGGTGAAGATTACGAAGGCGTTTCTGCATAGGAATCCCCTGACATCATCCTTAGTGAGGCTCTCCACCCGCTGCTTAGCCTTCAGGGAACGGGACTGGAGCCCCTTGCGGATCTGTCGAACCCGGTTCTGAGCCTGCGAGTTCTCTCCATTGCTCTGGGTCATGTCTGCCGGTTCCACCGTCCCTGGTGCTGCTTTTGTTCCCAGCGCCAGACGGTTGTATAGATCCTGATTTGTCCTCGGTTACCCCGACTGGTCTTAGAGCTGAGATGAAGGGGGGGAGACAGGGCTAGGCACTCAGCACACATGGGAACATCTTAGGGTCAAAGCCCGGTGCAAGGCTTGACTATGTTGGAAATGTGGATTTTTGTCTTTCATCTGTTCTGTTCTGGCAGTGCATCCAGTGGGAATTAACCACAATAATTTATGAATTGTATTTCTAAATGAAATGAAGCATCGAACAACCAAATGTTGATAAATATGAATTGCAAATGATTATGTATAAAGATTTCACATGTTCTATGTTCCAATGAGAATCCCCTCTACACTGATCGTTGAAGGGTAAGAGAACGAAATTGAAAAAAAGAGGACGTCAAATTTCATGCATTGGAAAAAATTAAGTACATTTTTGCAAAGATAAAGATACACTTAACAGAAAATTGGAGGAATACAAGAGTTGCCATCTGCTAGCTAATACATTGCTAGCTACATTCCACTGGTTACTATGAAATAGCATAAAACTTAAAGAAGCCCCTTGGCTTAGTAAAGCAATGTGTGGACACACAGAAAGCTCCCATTCCTGGAAAGCATACTGAGCTGCCAGACAGTAAGTAATCAGCAGTGAGCAGCGCACAGCCAATTGTTAAGTCAGACATAAACAAACCCAAAGTGATAAATGAGTTGCAACTGTACCTTTAAACTCGTGAGGGAGTAACTTCTACGCCTGGAACAGGATTATTTTGGGGTGAATCTTGTACAGGAGACCAGAGGAGCTCTTTAAGTTAGAGCTTGTGCACACAGAGGGGAGAGAGGGAATGAAAGGGACATGTGAGTGAATTTGGGGGAGGCGTTCCACACAACTCTTACCCACTGGAGACACGCCGGAGAGGGGAGGAGTTTGTGAGCTCCAACAAGGAGCAACTTCCTTTCAGACAGCAGAAGAAAGCCTGCTTGTTGTCTTCTCCCTTTTTTTTAAATCCTTTTTTCACGCTTTGACGGTTCGGCCTGATTGGAGACGGAGCATGATGGAGCACCGGATCAGGGGCAGTTTGACAACAATCTGGACGGAGCTTCCTTGTTTGTAGTTCTCTATAATCACAAGAAAGCAGCCTATATGTTTTGGTGATATTTGATATCCACCTCACTGACTGTTCGAAGGACCCAACGCACAGCCACTGTGATGTTAAATCATTTCATGTAGAACCAGTTTCGGAGCAATTGTTTACCATGCTCCTATAGACTTTTTAACTTTTTTTAGATTTGAAAGAAACCAAATGTGCACAACCTCTCCAAACATGCACAATCATTTAGTAAAATAAACACTAGTCCAAGGCTCTCCAAAGCCATTCCTGGAGAGATACTGTCCTGATACAATTCCCCCCAACCACAGTAGTAACTAAGCTAACTCAACTTATTAACCAACTGAGTTATTGAATGTGGTGCACTTGATTAGGTTTAGAGTGGCAACAAATGTTAGATGTTTGCACATTTTATATTTACTGTCATTTCAGTTTTTTTACCTCATACTACTTACTGTGTTTTTCTGTCATGCACCATTGCACCATAGAAAATTCCTTGTATGTGCAAATGTACTTGGCAATGAAGCTGATTCTGATTCTGAACAGAAAAAAACATTTCATGGTGAGATGTAACAGATAAACAACTGAACAATTCCATTACAATAGAAACGAATACATACATTTTTTATGAGCAGAAAACTAGTAAAGCCATGTATCTGTTCACTACTGCATTTCCATGCCCACAACTACAGTGCGTCCACAACACAGTGGACACCCCCAGACCTGTACGGTACGGCAAGGCCGTGAAACGTCCACGCTGGCCTAGTGGAGCTGCTCATCTGTTCCTATGCTTTCCCGGGACTCTCATTGTCCGAGGAAAGAGACGATACAAAGAACTCCTCAGTCGAGCCGTCAAGGGGCAGCGTCATATGTCTGAGCACAGCATAATTTGCCTGTGGACAAATAGCTCCTGGGAGTCAGATGCTGTCAGAATCCCCATAGAGATGTATGTTTGTCTGGACCTCAGAAAGTCTGGGTGACCCTCATCACCTGCTGTGGCGAATGGGCCTGCTCAGCGATTCGCTTATTAGACACCACTGACTGCACAAGGAGCCACTCTCAGGGGACAGTTCTTTTCGGATGAACAGCTGAGAAGAAGCGTTTTCAAACGAGCGGAAACTAACTTTCTAACTAATCATAGTTAATAAATAAAGTATCATTAATAGGTTGTAAAATAGGAATCAGTTGTATGTCAAATTCTCAATTTGGTAGCACTGTAATGTCTAAACACAATACGCATTTAAGGATTAGTAAATAACTATTAAAATGTATGCATTACTTGAGTATTACTTACATTCTGAATATGTTGAATGAAACAACCAAGCTTCATTTTTAACCTTGTGTTGTAGGCTGCAGTTCATAACAACTTTAAATATTTGACTAAATATTTTTTAAATATTTACTTAGGATTTTGAAAGGTTGGGGAAGTTAAAGACAAGAGTTCCCCTCGGCCAAAAAGTAATACAGCAATCAATATTGTTTTCCAAAGAATTTATAACTATATTAATGTTGATGACATATCTAAAATAAACCTTTTGCGGGACAATGATTTCAAATGAACAGTTACTGGACAAATTGTTGTCGCATTAAACCATGAGCTACTCTGTATCTTCCAGTCAGTCAAGGCTTCAAGAGAGAAGAACATTGTCTTTCTTAAAGCTGGAGCTTCTTATCCAGAATGGTGTGCTCTCATCCAGACAAGTGTGCTCTCATCCAAACAGGGGTGTTCTCATCCAGACAGATGTGTTCTCTTCCAGACAGGTGTGTTCTCATCCAGACAGATGTGTTCTTTTCCAGACAGGTGTGTTATCTTCCAGACAGGGGTGTTCTCATCCAGAGAAGTGTGTTCTCATCCAGACAGGTGTGTTCTCATCCAGACAGGGGTTTTCTCATCCAGACAGATGTGTTCTCATCCAGACAGGGGTTTTCTCATCCTGACAGATGTGTTCTCATCCAGACAGGTGTGTTCTCATCCAGACAGGTGTGTTCTCATCCAGACAAGTGTGTTCTCTTCCAGACATGTGTGTTCTCATCCAGACAAATGTGTTCTCATCCAGACAGGTTTGTTTTCATCCAGACAAATGTGTAAATAAAACCATTATTAGTTAGGAAGGAGAGTGACTACACATTCCTTACAAAAATGTACAGATGAATAACACTGTTTGAAAGAGATGTATGAGTGAGGAAACATGCACTAGTTCATTATTTTGTCATCACTACCAAGCCCATACACTCGCCTAGGCAACATCCAGCATGAGAGTTGAAGAACTGCTGCCCCAACAAACTGGATTCTTTTGTCTGAAAATAACAGGGCAGGAATCTGCCTGAAGCTTCTGCTGGGATCAAACGTCAAGTGGAAATTTCTTAATGTAAACATATCGGGGGAAAAACTAGAAGTCCGACTAAAGCCAATGGTTGAGGCTTAACTATTTCTTAACTATGGCTTATTACTATCTCTTTTTTAGTGGCCTTTCACAAACAAATACTTCCAAAAAGAGTCCCAAGATTTTCCATGGTGTACACCTGGTTTATGGAATCCTTTAAAGTTAATTTATAAGCCACTATGTTTCTATCCCAAGTTCAACAAAGACAGAGATCTATGTAAATAATCCAAGCTCTGTTGTGGTTCTTTCTTGAGCCGGCTTTTAGTGAAGCATCTTCACGCTGTAATGCAGTGGCATCAGATAAATAGATTATGGCTGGAATGTTGAACAGAATGGATCTTAGTGTTTCTATCCCATCTGATCAGGCTCAGATATTAGGAACTTGTGGTGGCCATTGTCATCAGATGCCGTCCTGTGATTAATCATCAACTTTTTGATGAAAACAAGTCTAGTTATTTACACACTTTTGTGTGTTCGTGACACATTCGGTCAAATGAAATGTTCAATCGCATTCTATCCTGTCCACGGTATCTCCGACATCACCAACAGCGCGTGAGCACATTGACATGATAAAACCACAGGTTCATCTACAGCACAGTGGTTTTGTGCTTGGCTCCCAGTGATGGAGCCTGGAAATGCTCAACTGCTGTGCAGCTTTGTCCTTCCATCTCCCTATATCTGTCCATTACAACTCAAACCCACTTAGTGATGTCACTGACCCCTTCCTCCTTAACCCCCCAGCCCCCCAGTCCTCACGAGAAACAGGCTGCAATAGACGGGGTCACAAAGCTTCTCAAACCAGCTTGTACTCTATGTAATACCCCCCCACACCCTGCCCTCAATTACAGAGTGTAAGCCTATCCCTCTTTGTGGAGATATCCCCGGCCGTGGCTGCCATAGGTGGTCTGGGGAGTGGCCCTTCCCAGGGGGGCTCTGAATGTGGGGCAGGTTATGGGAGCCGTGCTCCACAATGCCACCCTGGGGACTGGCAGCACTGTGCCCGCTTTGTCCCGCCGCATCTTTGTGCCCTGGGTTTCCCATGGATCGAACTTCAAACAAAGGCCCTCGGCGTTGCCGCGCTCCCTTGTTCGGGGCTGCGGAGGAACCATGAACAAGGGCAGGCAGTTGTTCTCCGGACTGAATGGACGCGCTCACATTTGCCCGGGGCTTGTTACTTTTCGGAATCTTCCGCCCCGAGCGGAGGCAACGGCCACGTGAAGGTTGGACGGCTTTGGGTCAGGGGAACCCACTCACATCTTCCTGAACATCACGGGGAAACAACGAAGGTGCTCATTAATCTGTTCAGATGGGTCACTTTTCAATTTGATTGGCAACCAGGGCTGAAGGGACAGTTCCTTTCCCACAAATCCATGGTCTGGTAGTTATGGTGCCAAGGGACCCCTGGGCACCATGTTTAAGGTTACCCTCTAAAAGAGATAAAGAGGTGACATTTAAATGGATTGTTTGATTGACGCCATCAGTATCATGCTGAGAACAATGACTGTCTTTTTAGTATCCCAGCGTGTTACAATTCATAGTGTCCCAGCGTGTTACAAGGCATAGTATCACAACTTGTTTCAAGGCATAGTATCCCAGCGTGTTACAAGGCATAGTCCCAAAATTTGTTACAAAGCATAGTTAACCCCAATCTCATAACAACAAATTAGCCAAGTTAACAAAATGAAGGTGCAGATTGCTGTCAAACATATTCCCTAGACTGCTTACAGAGCAAGTAAACCAGGCCATATGTAGTTTTGTAAATTGGTGGAATCGATACAACAGGAATTGTATTATTTTTAAAGAACTATAACCTGAATTGTATTCTTTATAAAGACCTATAACCTGAATTGTATTCTTTATAAAGAACTATAACCTGAATGGAGAACGTGCCACTCAGGCAGTACGCGAATACTAAAAGCATCAATTATATAAGAAAAGTATCTCCAAAGGTATTTGCATCTTCCAGGTATGTGACACAAAGATCCAATTTGACATAATGAGCACCACCTGGTGGTAATTTGGAGTAAATGAACAATGGGCAAAATAAATTCCCATGGACTTCTCCAACTTCCCTAAAGAAATGTTCGACAGGTTAGGAAGATGTGTAAACCTCACAAGTTAATTTGGAGAGACACAAGTGAGTGATTGTTACCCGCTTCCTGTAAACTAAGGGTCAATGAGCTCGCTTCTAAGTAGAGACTAATCCGTTGCAGCTTAGAAGGCTCCTTTGCGGTGCATGTTAGTGTGGGCGTTCTCATTGGGGAAAGCAGTTAAGTTCCGCATGTAGACAGATGGCTCCACTAAGCTCCAGAGAAGAATAGTTGGAGAAGTACAGAGTGAGAGAGATAACACCTGACCCATTGTGGTAGACACCGTAGATCTAATTTATTACTACTAATGACCATGACTATTAACGAACTAGGCACATCTTCACAGCCAGAGATCTGACTGTATTCATCCTCCCAGTTATACAGGACAGAGGCAATGGCGGACTTGCTTGAAGACTGGTCACAGTCTCTGGACATTTTCGGAACCTTGTGGATAAATTTACTTGGCGGTCCCGAAAGGATGGATGACTGGAAAGTGTGTCTGAGTCTGCTGGAACACCTCAGCTTGGACCTCATTGGACAACTTGACTTTCTCCTGGAGGACAGAGCCGTGTGCTTCGACTTGCTTGGACCTCTGGGTTCAGAGGATCCCTACATCTGGATGTTTTGAATGTTAACGACTGAGGCTTATGAGAACAGCGCTTACAAATGGCTTAGGCCCACATAAAAAGATGTCAGACAAATTTATAAATAATGAAATTACTTTTATGTATCAGGTTCACTGATTATATTAATAAGAAGTGGAAAACACATGAAAAGGGTAAAGACTGTTAGAGGAAAAAGGCTGTTTTGTGTGGCAGTGACCCAGATAGCATTGTGATGTTATGAACACAATGAATGGGCTTTATTGCTTAATTATTATCCTAGAGATCATTTTTCTAGATCACCTTTTGGGAATGTTTTTAGATGTAGGCTACTGTTGGTCTAACATCTATTCTATACGTATTAGTATCAACAAGCACTGTATCATTTTAATAAACATGATTAAAACACTTCTTTTGATTTCTTGGTCAGGTATTATTGTAGAAGCTCTGTCCACGACTACTTTTTTGTTCTGTTCCACGTTTGCTGAACTTTCAATCAATTTGGGATAACATAAGGGATAACATATTCGGTCAGTCACACGTTCCCCATGATTCGTTGTGGTTCTAATCCTCTCAGGGATATTAGGTGTAGGGAGTAGTGAACTACATACATCCACATTTTGCGGTAGGTTGGTATTGTTTTTAATTAAATTATTCTAGTGTTAAATTTCCTATTTGGAAAGCTGGGTAAGCAATATTTTCGAGTAGTTTGCTTTTTTAGGTAAATGGTTTTCCGTAGTCTAGAGTCAATGCCTACATTTCCCGACATGCCACATAATTCCAGGAATACGTAGGGTTGCGTAATGGTCTGAAAGCCAGAGACCATAGAAAATGATCGAGATGACCAACCGGGAGACAGCTCGGCCACTACGTCGGTTTATTGGGGGCCCGGCGCAGGGCTCTGGGACATCCCTAGCAGGGGCGAGGGCAGTAAATAGACTGCGCAGAAACGAAGAGCAGATACTCCAGTTCTTGATTGTATATCGTCGTACTATATCATCTTTGTCAAAGGATGTGTACTCTGATTTCACGTTTTGGAACTCAATGTTATTATCAGGTGTTAGTGAAGAGACAGACAAGTACCAATTCAAGCCAGCCTTAAAAAAATATAGGTAAGCTTATCCTGCTTGTGTTGTATATCGTTGTTCATGGAACGTACACCTTAATGAATTGAATCAACATGACTTACTATAGACTGCAGATCTTAATGACACGCTCGTTTTTGTTCATAATAGCATAACCATGACGTTAAATCTTCTATCATGAACCGATTATAGAATGGGTATCTCACCGAAAACCCCGACGTTGAGAAACAGCACTGTACATTTTGGGATTGAGGCAAGCAAGTAACCGGTTTACGTAGGAGACTATAAATAACGGGTAAAACATAGGCAATATCTCACAGCCTTCGATTTGTTTGCGGTACTTCTTTAGCCTGCTTTATTACAACTGTCACGACCCTACACACAGAAAACAACCAATTGCAAACCAAAGGTTAATGATCATATGCAGTCATCCCATTAAATATTTTTATATTAAAGTATTATGAAGAAATATGGACATATTCATATGTCCATATTTAAAAAAAAATAATAATTCAATATTTCATGGGATGTCCTCATTTTTTTTACATCACTGTACCCGCTTGCCTGCCTGCCTGTCTGTCTCTATGTCTATCTGTCCGTCCTAATAGCAGTCTGTCTGTGCAGGGTCAACGAGCAGATAGCGACAGATTAGCGAATGGGTCTAGCAACCCTGAGGCAGCAACATGAGCGTGGGCGCCCTGGGCATTGAGGTAGTGGTGGTTTTCCTCTTGGCGCTATTTCTTTTGCATCGCTATGGCGACTTCCGCAAGCAACACCCGCTGGTGCTCTTCGGGACTCTCCTTTCCTGGTACCTCTGCTTCCTCATTGTCTTCACACTCCCGTTGGATGTCAGCACGGTGAATTGCCCGTGCGCACCTCTGACACCACACAGATTTTATGTTAGTGAAAATTGAGGGCAGGCTGATCCTCAGTCTGTAGGGGAAGAAGCCATTGCATATTGTAGAGCTGCTGATGTGAATTACAGCTGCTCTTTTTGATGTATGGTTGCTTGTTTATGCTTCAAGGTGCATTCTGTGTGTGTGTGTGTTAGACCATCTATAACCAGTGCCGGATTGACAACGAGAAACCCAGGACTCTGGCCAGCGCCCCCCCTTTTAATCAGACGATTTGGTCATCTGTCCACCCAACCAGGTACAATAACCGTGGCTCTTGTAACCCATTCAATTCCATATCCTAAAGCCCCATTTAGCACATTCGGGACCAATTTCTTGTGTTCCCTGGATTCAATTTAGTTGAAGGACCATGGCTAACAGCTTTAGAACGTGTGGCGACAGTTTTATTGTACTTATGTGCTTTTCCGTTAAAATGTGTACAGAGTGTCATTTTGTTTGGAGGACCTATGCTACTGGAAGGAATAAAAGGGGCACTTCACATTTTGTTAACATTGTAACACAGAATGTTCAGGTGAAACACAGACAAGTACAGTCATTTACTGGTTAAAATAAAAAGTCTGTCTGGTTTGGATACAAACCATCCCAGAGAGACACCTTCAGAACCGTGGCAGAGCAAATGTCCAGCGACACTTCACCCACCAGGCAGTGATAATGGCCAGTGGGTCTTCTGATGGCGGCACTAGACCGGCGACAACACTATCTACAGATTGGGGAAACTATCCACAACATTCATAGTCTAGCATTTGAGTCAACCTTGGCGAAACAGAGTCACGTGTTTCACAGAAAGGTCACTTTTTATACATGATGTTAGGAAATTCACTCATTATTTACTTAATTAAGATCAAAATTCCCAACATAAATCTGCAATTTTTGTTGATATCGCGGCGTTTAACTTGAGGTTGAAAAGTGGTGAAATTCCCCTTTAAGCGAGGCAGGTGTCTCTTTTATGACAGCTCGCTACCAGTGTGTCACGTGCCATGGAGTTACATTCCAGATGGAATCCTGCCGGTGTTCTGGCGGGTGGTCTACTGGACCTCTCAGTGTCTGACCTGGTGAGTTCTGTCACACCACCCACTGGAAACATTTTGACACAATATTTTATCAACAAAATGTTTGGCTTATACATTCTTGTATGTGTGTCTGTCTGTCTTTCCGTTTGTCTGCCTGTTTTGGACTTCTGCTTACAGGTTGCTGCTCCCCTTCATGCAGTCTTATGCCCGTTCTGGGGGCTTTTCAATATCTGGAAAGATCAAGACGGCTCTTATCGAGAATGCCATCTACTACGGAACCTACCTGCTCATTTTTTGTTCCTTGCTTATCTACGTGGCTGTTCATCCCCAATGGCAGCTAACATGGTGAGTGAAACCCTATTGATCAGACTCTGACGTGAAATCGCACAGCTAAATTGGTAAGGAAACGTTGCAAACCTTTCATCCTTGTAGGCGGGGCCTGCAAACCATCGGCATCGCAGCCGCCAACACCTGGGGGCTTTTCCTCTTGGTGCTGTTGCTAGGTTACGGTCTGGTGGAGATCCCCCGGTCATACTGGAACTCCTCTCGCCACAGTTACCTTTTGGCCAAGACCTACTTCAAAGTGGCCAAGCTGGCGACCGAAAAGGCGGATGCAGAGGAGAACATGGAGGAATCCATGCAGGTGAGATGGGAAGGAGAACATGGAGGAGATGGGAAGCCAATGTCTGTGTGAGCTACTAGTCCCTGCTTTATACCACTCCAGTTGCTGGAGGATGACAGATCAAGGAAATGTTCGGTGATGGTAATTGGAAAGTGATTTCTTCTGTGACAGGAAGTGGCCAATTCCAGCGAAGCCATTGGATACAGTCACCCATTAAGGAAGTGCATTGACACTATTTTGAAAAAGGTAATAATAATATAACAGTTTAATACCTGTAACTGTAAACCAGCCATGTGTTCTAAAAAATATAACAATCAATTATGTTCACCATTATTACTGATAACAGCATCGTCTTCCTTTTTAGTGTCCCAGAGAACTCCAAGACCAAATGCCAAGGAGGAATATGGAGGACAGTGAAGATGACAACACACACACAATCTATCCTTCTAAAAGGAGCCTAACGAAGCTTCACAAGCAGGTTATTATCATCTGAATCTCCCACGACATCTTCAGTGGGATATTGTGCTGTTTATATGATGAGTGTCCTGAGAGCACCTAATTGGAGGAATATGTACTTGCCATAACAATGACATGTGGTTGCTTAACCAAGTTGTTTTTTAAGAATAATTGGGTAATTGTCACTGGATGAGAATGTAGTAATACTGCTAAATTCCTAAAATGTAAACTTTATGACGCACGAAGTGTCTGTTTTCAAGTCAGACAATTGTTATTGTCAATAGAGAAAATAGTCGGCATGGTGGTGAAATACTTTGAAGTTACCCCCAGATGCTGATCCTGGCTCAGTTTAGTGTTTTTCCCAGTGACGTTACTTTCAGGATTGGGGGAGAGGAAGCTGATCCTAGCGCTACAGCTAGAGGAAATGTCACCCCAGAGCCACTCTCTCCTTGTCCAACTTGGGTGTTGGTTTGTCCAGGTGATCAACGCCAGTCAGAGACAAAACCAAACGTTTGTCCAGTGGGACATCCTCCTGGAAGAGGCCTTCCACTTAGAGGACGTTCAGAAGAACCTGAGCAGTCCCTCCTGGCAGTTTGTCCGTAGTTTCAAGTCCAGCCAGTCACCCAGCTGGCTCAGCAGATACCTCTACACTCCCACCGTAGGTGAGTACAAGGGGGGTATGAAAGGTTCCTCTGAATGCCTCCCAAATGTAACCCCTTCCATGGGTCGTGATCGAGCCCCTTCTGACAAGTATGTTGAGACATTGACGACTGGCCTTCAAGTAAATCTTGACTGGATATTGGGCTGTGGTCAGCAGTAGTGCACTATGTAGGGATTGAGGTGGTATTTAGGACACACTGCTGTGTGTCTGTTGTCTATCCAAGGTCAGCTTATCTACTGTCTGTTATGAACATGTCCAACTGTGATTCATGTGAAAAGACGGGGAAGTGTAAGCTGCTTCAGACCCTTCAGAAAATCCTCTTATCATAATTAACGTTAGTTAATGTTAGTCTAAAGCACACATGCACAATCACTGATTTGATTGTAATCTTTTCATATGCAATGAAAATAAAAAATTCTCTCAGCCAAATCCGGGACACTCCCTCCCCATGTGTGCCAGTCGACTCCTCCTCGGTCGACTCCTAGAGCAGAAGGATTGATGACAGGAGGATGTTTGGGGTTGTTTAACGTACCCGCGGCCCCCCTGGCGTTCTTCCCACAGAGTGGTCCTGGGAGTGTTTGTTGCGACCATGGTGCTGCAGGCTACTGGCCCTTCTGCTGTCCCTGCTGTCCGGCGCCGTGGTGTGGTCCGAATGCACCTTCTTCAGCACCAAGCCTGTGCTTTCTCTCTTCGCCGTCTTCATTCAGATAGCGGAAAGAGACTACAACTACCTGTACATAGAGGTAGCCAAATGTGGCGTGTGTGTGTGGTTTCACGTGAGGTGTTTTACCGATAACCCGGCTACAGGACCGTTTGTGCTCCTCATATTTGGTGTTACAGTAGCGACTAGCTTGGATCCAGCTTGCTGAAAATGTCCCGAGTTTGCGTCAATAACGTAGTTAATGCTACTGCTACTTTTCAGTGTGGATGATTGTTGTGCTGTTCTGTCCACCACCACCAGATGGCGTGTTTCGTGACGATCTTCTTCTTGTGTGTGTGCATCTACTCCACCGTGTTCCGCATCCGAGTCTTCAACTACTACTACCTGGTTCCTCACCATCAGAAAGACGCCTATAGCCTACAGTTCAGTGGAATGTAGGTCCCCTCATCGCTCCTGAACCGTCTTCTCTGGGTCTTGGGCGTCCTTGTTCAAAATGCCTTCACTAGGAGTCCTGCCGAGACTGTAAATCTAGACACCATATGTGTCTCTGTTGATGGAGCCTGGATCTAAAACTTCACAGAACACGCACAATGTCTTTGCCCCGTAAAATGCAGGTTGTTCTGTCGGTTGACTCCTCCACTGTGTCTCAACTTCCTGGGTCTGATCCACATGGACTCCACCATTTCTCACCAGCAGAGAATACAGACAGCTTATACCTCAGTGAGTCACACTCGATCACCGCCAAAATGGCACCCAAATTATCAGTACGTGTTTTGGTTTTGTTTCCAATTGCCCTTGGGTGGTTGCGACCACTCCAGTATATTTGGTGAAGTTCTGAAACTTATCACGCTGCTTGTTCAATCAGTTCATTCATGCCTGCACACACGCAATCCATTTAGATCGGTAGGTGCCCCCTCCCACAAATTTGCCAGAGCAAAACAAGACAATGCAGCGCTGTCAAACATCCACCCCACTTTCCCGGGCGGGCGGTGTTAGGCAGGATTTAAACACCGTGCCACTAAGCCACCCCAAGGCCATTCCAGAGGGCATCCCAGAGCCATATCCAGGGACTAGGGTGCAATTTTCAAGCAAGCTGTAATCTTGCGGAGTGTCTCGCTTCAGAGGATAACAAGTCCTAATCACACTGAGCGCGCAGGATTTCCCAACTCTACAGGTTTTTTGTGTTCACCAGATCATGGGCTCCATGCGACTCCTGCCCTTCATCGCGGACGGCTTCTACATCTACTACCCCATGCTGGTCTTACTACTCTGCATCGCCACCTTCTGTAGGTCAGTCATCCAAGCAGGTGTCCGTCGGTAAACTACTTCCTGTATAGTGTCTTTGTAGTGAAGGTCTGATTATGGATACACATGCAGGGAAGCACCCCCCGCCAGGGTGCTCCTACAACCCAGTTCTGGTTTCCGGTGGCAGGTGGACAACCAAAACAACCCAAGTCATGTGTAGAGTAGCCTAGTGTTGTCACTGGTGTTCATAAAGCCCTCTGAAAGTTCAGGGTTTGTGACCAACGCTCTGAATTAGAAATTTTGAAAGTCCAAATAGGGAACATCAGATTGCCATCTTTAGCTTGTTCCTGTTCCCCTCTCTGTGTGTTCTCAGCCTGGGTACCCACTGCCTCAACCTTCTGGGGTTCACGCAGTTCATGAGTCAGAGCAACGACTTGACCTCCGACCTGGTGGACGAGGGAAGGGAGCTCATCAAAAGAGGTGCCGTTGTACAGCGTAGTCGACTTGGATCTGCAGCCCACTTTTGCATTGTGTTTGGGGAAGAATCTACACCCCGGGAAGACGTGCGGACTGAGATGGTGATGTCCATTGTCATTAACTCCACCCCTCCGTGTGTTTTATTTTTCAGAAAGGAGACGTCGACAGAGAAGTGAGGGTGGAGAGAATTGGAAACACGTGAGAACTTGTCTTTTCTTCTTTGAGTCTCTGATCACTGGAGCAGTCTACAGGTCACTATTGACCCCGGGCATTACAGTAGCATAGCCAACCTCTAAACCACCAGCCATATCATTGGGTTTACTGTTGAAAATGCTTTGCCATGAAGTTTCCCCTCTTTACAGGTCTAGGACCAACTTCCATGCCCTAACCTTAACCAGCAGTGTCAAACCGGTTCTACGGTGGGCTGAGTGTCTGCAGGTTTTTGTTTTGTCCTGTAAATTGGTTCCCAGTTCAGACCTAAACAACCAGGTGAGGGTAGAAACTAACCAATTAGTGACCTAATTAATCAATCAAGTACATGGGGAGATCAAAACCTGCAGACCATCTGCCCTCCATGAAACCTGTTTGACACCTCTGTCCTAAGCCTTTAGTGGGATAAATGCTAAGTGACCCCAGCTCTGTGTCTAAGGGCACCTTTATTGAATAACTGCTTTTCAGGTATGGAGAGAGCGCTATGGGGAACAACGAAATCTGAAGAGGAACAGAAATGGCTATTCCGAGATAAGGGATGACCACTCTCCCGACAACAGTGAAAGTGAGTAGAACGCTTTCCCAAAGGAGAACCGCAGGAAGATATTTAGTTAGGGGAACCTCAAAAAGATATTTAGTTAGTGGAACCTCAAGAAGATATTTAGTTAGTGAAACCTCAAGAAGATATTTAGAATGTAGAACCACAGAAAGATATTTCAACCGATTATTAGCCACATCCTTCAGGATTCCTGATGTGGTTCTGTAAGAAAAAAGCTATTTTCTACAACCTCAAATGTTCAAGACTGGAAACTTGATAATATCTTTTGATAGACTACAACCCAAATGACTGAAATGACATACTTGAAAGAGATCAATAGAACAAACATTCTGCATAGGGCAATGAAAAGAGGAGAAACGTTATCATTCATTGTGCGTTCATTGTATGTTAACAGACTTATTAAGGCACGCAAATTGTATATTGACAGACATATTATTGTATGTTAATAGACACCAGGAAGCGATTGATCTCTTATTCTTTCCCCATGGTCTGACCCGGCCCTAGGCACACAGCAGGATGGACAGCGCCCCCTGGTGTCCTCTTAAACTGGAATTGTCACGATGTCTGAGCGGAACGCGGAGGGAAGCAGGCGGGGAATCAAAGCCCTCAAAAAAAGAGAGTGACACCTGCCTTGTTTAAAAGACTTGGGACTCATTTCTAATATTACACTTTGTTTGTTCTGGTCTAAAACTTTACATGATATAAGGATTATAATTAGTCCAGTTTTAGAGAGGTTCATATAATTTTCAATAAGAAAAATCAAGTCAATGTAAATGAAAAAGCCTTTTTTTTAAACCTAGAAATACACTACACCACAAGTTGAAAATTTCCTCCAACAATGGGATGGTCAGATCAGGAGCAATTCTAATAAATTTGTACCTGCTGTATTTATGAACAGTCTCAGAGAAGGAGTTCTAGTCCAGGATTAGTTGCCTTTTAGATCCTACTGAATAAGAGTACATAAAGCAAGAGGTCTTGGTCTTAGATATGCACTAGAATGTTAAACAAAGTGGCGCCCCAAGAACAAACCCTTGCTGACCTATTTATCTTTAAAACGACTGAACTTTAACCTTAGAAAAAAGAGCTAAATTAGGGCCTTTGATGAAGTATTTGTCCTCACGTTCTGCTCTTCATCCATTGGGTTTTTGGACACTTTTTTACCGTATAAGGACATCTCAGTGATTGCCATGCATCCCACGATGCCTCTGGTCCAGGGTAAGTATCAGTCTACTGTGAAATACAGATACGTTTGAGGTACAATCTCCCCTATTATATGGGTTTTACCTGTGCCTTGATGTGGTGTGCGAACTGATTTTACTCTATTTTGATGACTTTGTTTCCAATAATACTGTATATTTCAACATCGATGTCTATTTTATATGTACTGTATTTTTTAAATCCATGAGTTATTATTATTACTCTGCTATCATTTGTGTTTTGAGAAGTACTGTAATTTTTTAAGACCAATGACTAACCTCAGTGTTATTTGTAGTCTCGCCCTGATGTCAAAGGAGGTGTTAACCATCATAATCGTAAGGTTGTTTGAAAGGAACGGTTTGATTGTCAATCAATCATTGATTGTGTAGAAGATTATGAATATCTGTCAGCAGCATTATTAAACTCCACGCAACATAATCACAGTGTCAATAAACCATCTTCCCCAAAATGCAAAGCGAAATACATTGTGTGTTTTTTCTTTTCATTTCAATTTTGTCAGCAAATTCAATACATTTTTGTAATGTTTTAAGAGATAAACAATGAAAAGATTATGTAACCTCCTCATACCTGGGAGAATGTAGGCCTGGGCGTGTGATATGGTGCTGTGAAACATATTTAGCCTCCTGTGAAACAACTCACTTTAGATATTGATAAAGTTATGCAACACCCAATGCCATGTGTGGAAATGATTCAGACTCAAAAGCCATTAGCTGCAAACTACTGCAACCAAACTCTCTGGTTATTGGTCTCTGATAGTGTCATGTAGGAATGGTGACTTGAATTATGGCAAATTGTCTAGATCCTGATGCAGCAAAGCATCCTCAAAACCCGATGAGGACGCCACCATGCTTCACCGTTGGTATGAGGTTCCAAATAAATAATTCTGTGTTTGGTTTCTGCCCGAAATGTCGCCCCAAAAAGCTATTACTTTTTCACAATGGAATATTGCATGTTTGAGTACGTAGCTCAGCAAACGCATGAAACAAGAACATGAATTCAATGTGAATAACTATTCAAATAAAATCTTGACATGAGGGGAGCAAACTCCTCATGACTCGTGCATGTGTGTAGACTACAATGGGAACAGGTCACAACCTCATACCAATGAGTCCGGGTTGAGAGTAGTGCACTAGATAGTGAATAGGGTTCTGTTTGGTAATCTGTCTGTGTTGGCAGGAGGGTGTGCATCCAGTGTTCCTCCCCGTAGGGGTTCAATTTAGCCCTGAGGCATGGCAGGGACGAGCCACGTTTCACGGGAACGGACCCGGAGATGCCCGCTCTGTGTTCTCTATTCAGACCCACCACGATCTTCAAAGGCCCGCTCTACACAGACTCCCTCCTCGGGGGCCCGTCTGAGGAGAGACATTTCTCTGGCTCTATCATCTGCCTGACAGCCCCCTCTAATTGCTTATTAGTTCGCCAAGTGCATATCATCCTCTCAGATAACCCCCACAGATGTAGCGCGGGGTGAAGGGTGGTGCTGCGCTCTGGTTCTCACAGGGACTGCGCTCGGGCCGGCTCAGAGGACGCAGTGGCCATTCAATATACCGATACTAGAACCTCCATGTAGTGGCCTTGAAAATGTGGGGGGAAAACCATCTCTGTGTGCATTAACAAGAGTCCCCAGTAGATCTGGCTTAGAGCCAACGGCTGTGAGCTTGCAGCCAGCCTCATTTGCAGAACTGTTGGGTCCAAGCGGCAGGACAATGTGCCCCCATGGATGGGACCCGTAGAGGACTAGATGCCGAAACATTGGTTCTGTCGAGGAGCCTCCCGGTCCTGCCGCCACCAGGCAGTCTGCGGGTGCCTTGCTCTCCCAGACCGCTCCGACGCCGGTACTGAGTTACCGACCACCGTGGGTATGACAATAGTCACATTTATTAATCTCAAAAAACACACAGAGTAACGGCCACACCAATTGATTGCAACCAGAAACACAAGTTTGCACAGTTCAGTCGTTCGTAGTCGTGACAACCCAGTGGTGCCTCCGGTGATTGGCCCTGGGTCCCTGTCACCGGAGTTTGACTTTACGCTCCCGCCCCCGGCGTCGGAACCCCAGACACAGCAGGCTGACTACTCCGAAGGGCACCAGAACCAGGATGAGAGCCACGTCCAGCAGGCATCGCTGGTACCAGGGCTGCCGGAGGGAGGCAGGCCGGAGGTGGGCCCCGCCTCCACAGTACAGGACGTGCTCCACCCACCACACCAGCCTGGGTCCCGGAGGCAGTGGCTGGGACCGGTGGATCCGGCTGCAATGCCCGGCGGACATCTTGAACCTATTTTCAAACATCTTACATCTTACAGTTTCTAAATATTCGTTTGGCCAAGGGTTCAAGCGTTGGTATATGTACAGTACAATATGTACAGTACAGTACGTTTGTTGACAACTCAATTGAATTAACCCAGAAATGATTTGAGTTGACATTACGCTAATACTGGTTCTCCAGAGGGCGTACCTGTTATTCCCAGTGAGCCTCTGGATGGTGGAACTAAGGGTGTTTCTGTTGAGGTCCCTGGGTTTGATAGCCAGTCCCATTCCTTTAGCCTCCACACGGACCAGGTTATCAAACTGGTCCCCAAACAGAGGTATGCCCAGAACTGGGACTCCGTGGTACACCGCCTGGAGGATGCTATTCTGACCCCCATGAGTAACCAGAAGTCGAGCCTTAGGGTGCCCTGCCAAACATTGATAGCAAGTTATTACATTTTAACAATGCTAAAATACATTGGTCCTGCCACCAGTTGACCCATTCTAATTCTATAATGTAAAAACCTAGCTGGAATGGGGGAGAACTCTGGCCTTCGGTAAAAATACTGAGTTAATGTACTTTTCTGGAGCGTACCATTGCTCCACAAGGTCAGACATGTTTTCATCCAGAGGTAGACTGGCTTCACTAACCGAAACAGGCAAATCTGTTCCGGCTTTCAGTTACCACTGATTGGTGCCTGGGAAAACACATTCAGATGTACCTGCAGGGGGGAAGTTGCCATGCAGACTTACCTAGCAGGTCGTTCTGGGGTAGCCAATCCAGCAGTTTGACATTGGATGCAGGCTGCAAGTGGGAAGGCCAGTGCAGGGGGTGGTACCTCCAGACGACCCCCTGGGAGATCCGGGCAAAGCCTGCGTTCATCTCAACCAGCAGGTCCTCCAGGGGCACGGAGGACATCATGGAGCCCAGGGTGACCACCACGAAGCCCGGCTCGCCACAGCCAGAGATGAACTGCTCCAGCTCCTGCACACACCCGCGGGGAGAGGTCATGGGTCCTATTGCCATATTGTATCCTCAGCATAAACCAATTTACGTCTACCAAATGTAGAGAAGAGTGCCTTACTCCAGGTAAGGGTTTACAGCGCAGGGTTTCAACCAGTAGCTATTTTTGGTAATATCATTTTGGATTTGACATGATACAATGGTCAACAGTACATTTCAGAAGCTGCTGCAGATTTTGCACACAGTCCCCGTCTAGGGAGCCTACCGGGGATAAAGCCTCGGCCGGTTTGGACAGCAGCCCCCCGACACACAGTGTGTAAGGCATGAGAGGCTGGGGGAACTCCAGAGAGAAGTCTGTGTTGAAGGCCCACAGCTCTGCACGGGTGAACAGATCTGACAGGGCCGGAGAGGTCTGGAAATGTCTCTCGCCCACCTCCCGGAACTCGGAAAAGACCAGCTCCTCTGCCGCCGGGGCGAGCAGGGCCAGCAGAAGGTTCTTGACCCGGCCCCAGAGGCCCATGCTGTCGGACAGCTCCGAGTTGAAGACGGGGACATAAGAGAGGGGACCGGGGAGCCCAGCGGACAAGGGCCCGCTCAGCGCCCCCGGGTAGAAGGCCACGTAGGGGACGCCCAGGCGGTGGGCGACCAGGAACGAGCAGGGGTTGAAGGCGTCCAGGATGGCCAGGTCGTAGGACTCACTCTGCAGGTAAGACATCAGCCCCAAGTCGCCCAGCACCAGGTCACACTGGTAGGCAAGGTGCCCCATGAAGCTGAGGAAGTTGTTGAAGTTATCTCTGCGGAACAGTACAGAGGGGGTTAAAGTAGCCTCCCTGGAAGCTAGCATATCAAACACTGAAGGTTGTTAATATACAGGGGTAGGGATCCTGATTGTAGGTCTGCCTCCTATGGGGAGATGTTCCCTGACATGGCACATGATTCCAATCATCATCAGAACTGTTGTCAGTGCATTTGCCACAAATAATGAAACGCAAACACTGCTCTTCCCGTGACATGAAAATAACCCAGGGACACGAGAATAAATCCTGATTAAATGAAAAAATTCCACCTGCCCATGAGGAACTCCTTTTGTTGCTCCAGAAACCATCGGTTGTAGTCTCTTATGTAGCTCTCCCCAGCAGACCATGAGGTAATCTGGTAGCTGTCGATACGTCCGTCATAGTCTAAACCTGATTCCATAATACAACAGCGTGAACGAGGTTTTCACAGTGATATGTAACACGATAACAGGACATGAACAATATATGTTAGAGGTTGAATGAGTAAGTGATTGCTAATTTCTTATTAATTGTGCATGCATTCTCCTATCTTCACACATTTAACACTGGTTTTGGCAAATTATAGTTTCACTGTAGTTGTCATTTCATTAGCTTGAAATGAATCATATATAATGGGACGCACTTTTGTCCCCCAAATGGTCCGTGCACTGCCCTTACAGTGTGTTTGTGTGAACGTGGGATGCCTAGTAGATGGCTACGTCACCTCTGATGACCGGGTTCCCCATCTGAAGCAGCATGCGGACTTGGTGTCCACTCTGGTGAAAGGTGTGGGAAATCTCATCCAGCAGCATGTAGTGGCTGCCTCCTGCATCATAACAACAGATACGTAGTCCCAAACTGCCTTCTGACATTATACTGCACTAACTTCTGATCAGAAGTAGTAATCTAGAGTCTTGATTGAGGTTGTACATAGAAAAACTAAACATAACGTTTTCTTTCCCCGTTAACAGACATAAGAAAAGATACGAGAGGTGTGTTATAAACCAAACCTAACCTAAAGTAGAAATAAACAAATTGTTTCACGACATTATTACGACACGCAATAAGAATAATGGTTCAGTTTACAACCCATAGTAGGCTAGTGAAGTTATATTCTGTTCAACGAAATGAAGCGTTGTCTTGCAAATGCGGTCGAGCTTATGCAAAAAGTGTATTGTATAAAGATGTTTAAACAGTTACGTTTTAGTCTACTACAGAGGCATCGTTGCCAAAATAATGATAGCCTTCCGTCTTGTTTATTTTAATAAACTCCAATAGTATGGGAAAAAGATGAAACACAGATTTTTTTACGACGTGTGAGGCACAACTGTGGCCACACGCTCTTAGCGCGGTGACTCAAGCCATGTGTTATAATTTTCAGTGGATCCTGTTGCATGTAAAGGTAAACTTCATTCTGAATTCCAGAGACGTTACATCGCCACTTGTCTGCTGACAATTTCTTTTAACTCAGTTCATGCTTAAATACAGTTTGTGGATTTCCATCATACTCTCAGGCTACATTGTGCAGCCATTGTTTTAGTGTTGGCCATGTTCAAAGTAAGTTATGAATAGATGTGCACACAAGCAGCTGCTTCCAATGTACTAACCAAAAACTGATATTTAAACTGAGACAAAAACAAAAATAAAACCTGAAAAATATACACTAACCAAACTCAGCTAAAACAGTTTGGAAACTAAACTGGATTTGTAAAATGTAAAATAATTTTCTAATAATGTATTAATTTTCTAATAATAATTTTAACTAATAGAAGATAGAAATTAATGAAAAAACCACAGCACTATAAAAACCCTGCTCTAATCTCTGCTCAGAGTCCATAATAAACATCCCAAATCAAACTACTGCCTTTTCTCCTATTTCTATAACTCCTCCACCCTTGACTTACCGATCAGACAGACGGTCAGGATCTTTGCGGTCTCCTGAAAGATGGGGTACCCCAAAAGGAGAAGAAATACAATGCCCGTGCTGCCCATGTCCAAGTCCCAGGACACGTCCGAAGTGTGTGTGAGTTTGTTTGGCTCTGCGTTACAGTATGGACCGTTTTGCCAGGAGTCAAACACTCAAATGTCTGAGGGGTGATATTTTCTGATGTACCCGCTGCAATGAGGGCGATTGTGGGGGGGAGAAACCCCCCCGCTCCCCTTCCTGCTGTCCAGTATATCAATCATACTAGGCTTTGTTAACAAAAGTCAGGCTGGAATGGTTAATTTATCTTTCCTGAAGACTGCAAAAAAATAACGATGGCAGGTGTCTAGGGGCCTTACAAAGGCTAAAGTATTGCACTTGCTGTAGGGGCTACACGATCTGGTGGTCAAACGTGAGATTGCAATGCCATCCTGCTTCTTTATCAACCATAGGTAACTGCCAGCAGCCTGCCAGCATCCAGCCAGTAGTGCACTACATTGGGGAATAGGACGTCATTTGGAACTCAGAGGTACTCTGCCCAGTAGTGGCATCCAGGCCAAGGGTAGTGAGGCTCATTTTAGGGTACTAATAAATGTTGATCAGAAGGTGCCATCATTAGGAACAGGTGAATTTATATTGGGTTGGGGTGGATGGTCATATATCCAGAATAATAGGAATGTAATACTAGGATGTCACAATTTGTTAGGATTGGTTAATCTAATAAGCCCTCTAATTACCAGAGTTAACATTTGATAATGAGTTGCATGGCAAAACTGGCACAAACTGGGATTAGATCAATTATATTGGTTGCCAGTGATTAGGGAAGAGGCCATTCAAATGCACTACTGGTGATGACAGGTCTTTCAAACGGCAATCAGCATTTCAAACTAAATAAAATAGTGGTTTTCCTGCCACTGTTTCGCTAAATAGCTGAGGGATAGAGACTGAAAATGTGTACTTTTGTATAATTAATTGTACATTCCTAAGTGGATTTACCAATCACAGATTGTAACAAGTAAATAGGAATGTTGATAAAAAATTTGTTAATTTGGAAAAATAATTGATAGCTGAATAGGACTCCAAGGGTAATTGGAAAATCTATAGTCTGTTTGACAGAAATATAAAACAATAGATCGATCTGAACAGCCTGCCTTAGACGATATAATAACAGATAAAGTACCCCAATAATGAAAACAAATTCATCTTTTAATGACATTTTCAATTCTCATCACCATGCATACAGTGCCAATTGTATAAACACCTTTCGGGAAGAGTGGACTGACTGACACAGGAAGTTACCATAACAGACCCGGGTGACGGGGGATGACAGGGCTCGCACATTAACTGATTGGCAGTCCGTGATGACTCGGCCTTAACATCTCGATGATCCTCAACAAAAGACCCCTTTGTGGCCAATCCAAACGTTTGGCTGGGCATCTGAAGTCATTAGGGGGACGAGTCAGTCAGAGACACAGATGGAGAGCAGCAGTCCAGAGATCCAAATGTCACCCTATTCCCTTGTAGTTCCCTACTTTTGAGCAGGGTCCAGAAGGCATCCCTTAGGGAACCGGTCAAAAAGAGTCCCGTCCATAGGGAATGGGGTGCCATTTGGGTCCATTCCAGAGAGTTCTGCTAAGCAGGCAGAAAACACTGAAGGTTCAGGCAGTTATAAACCCAGACTCCAATCAGGTCAGTAGGTGCTCATCTGGGTCACCTGATCCTATGACAATGCCTAGCAGAGGATTTATTCTAAAATGTAATACATTATCTAATAGTCGTTAACCGCAATACTTAAAGTGTCGTGGTATTGTAGTCCTAGTCGGTAGTCCTAGTTCTGAACAATGTTTCGCCTGTTTTTCTAGGACACGGTAACACCACTAGAATGAAAATTGCATAAGCCGAAATAATAACACCAACCAAGTTTTCATAGTTTAATTAATTTATTTACTGCAACAAACACAGACATGCCATTTTTAAGCTGAACGTTAACATTGCCAACAAATTATTGAAAACATTGCTAACACTTGACAGTTTATTATACAGAATTTCAATATATTAGTATTATACATTTTATATATCTTAGACAGAGGCTCCCTTTTGCTCATTTAGACCTGCTGATCAGTGTGAATGTCCTGTAGATGAGTTAGCTTCCCCCCTGTTCAATGTGAAGATAAGGTTGATGGACCTGATTTCAAATAGTAGCTAGTGGTTCAATTTAAGGAAATTCAATAAGCATACGGACTTCGACCACTGCAATTACCATAATCTTTAATGATTTTTACATTGTTTTTGTTAACTTCTTTTCTCTCCATGTAACAGTAAAAGGGATGTACACTAACCCTGTCATACAGGGTCCTGGAGTTCATTAGTGTTGACTTACGAGCAGGTATTTTGTAGAGCCCTCAATCAGATCCTGTATGACTGGGTGCTGGGACAGGATGGAGAATGGGATCTCCTCCTCAGCCGTGTACCCCAGTTCTCTGTAGACCTTGACAAGGTCCTGTGGACAAACGGGAACTTTTCAGGATGACAAACCAAGACACGTGACCAGTGTTTAACCAGATAACTGTTGTGGGACCAGGCTCGATATGTGTTAGAGAGCTGGGTAAAGCAGCTGTCCTGTACCTCTTCAACCTTCCCTGGGCTCTGTCCGTCAGGGTCGAAGCGGTTGTGGCAGGCCCCCCCATGAGAGATGACCGTGAGGAGGGCAGGGATAGACACGCCCTCCCCCCTCCCTGCCACCCCCTCCATCTCCACCTCCTCATCAAGCTCAGTTGGTTCAGTCACCCCATCCTCAATGCAAGGCACAGACTACCAAACCATGCAGACCTCAGTTAGTCATCAAGCAACAGACAGAACACAACAGATGCCATTGAAGCAACAGACAGAACACAACATATGCCATGGAAGCAACAGACAGAACACTTCAGATTCAGGGTAAAGAATGGACAGACCAGGAGACGGTGTCAGCGGTCCAATCTATACCAAACAACTACTGCTAATACATAGTCAACAAGCCATAAATTCTGCAGGGCAATTACTGAGAAAGTCTGTATACATGCTGTTGCCACGGGACAGTGAACAGGTAACAGAGAAGTGATGTCTTCACCTTGAGAAGTCTACTGCTAGATTGGTGATGAAGCGGTTGTCCCGTGACGACACTGAGAGCCTGGACAAAGCCCCGCACAGGGTCAGGATGGGCAACAAAGTACAGAAGCATGGTCACGTAGTCGACACGGGTCGGCGAGGAATCAGGGTCAGAAAAGAGCAGGAAGAAAAACTGCAAAAGCAGAAGCAGAAGCAGAATTAAACTACAACTGCTTGTGAATGTAACACGGTGTAAACATTTACGTTCTTCCAGTTTTAAAGGATCAAAGCAGTTGATACCTTATGTAGGTCAGTCAGTCGATCATAGCGCTGTGGCTCAGAAAGATCCTCTGGAAGGGGCTTGGTCTTTTCACTGGGGAACCACAACTCAACCTGATAATGAAGCAGGACATAAACTCTTATTGAGCAGGAATCCACAATTGCCAAGTCGTAGTGCCGGGCCAATAATGAAAAGGTTGCTGGAGTCTTGAAGCCCTTAGAGAACAAGGCCCTTGCACCTTATTACTCCAGAGGCATCGTCAATAATGTCAGATCCCTGGTCATGATGCCGCTTTCTCATGAGTGGAATATAAAAACACATTTTGATTGCCTCCCACACACAGTAAGACAATCTGGGGACTAAAAAGCAAACTCAAGGGAATATTTCCAGTAGAAATGCTTTTCAGATCGAGATAATGTTTAATCAGGGATAATGCTTAATTTGTGTCAGAGTGTGCTATTTTATAAAGATGTCACCAAGCGCTAATACAGATACCAGGCCTGAAACACCAAACACAATACAAAAAGAGATTGAAGCACAGTGGCTATGAAAAAGGGCTTGAACATCAGAAGAAACCTAGAGAGGAGCCAGACCCTGAGGGGTGGCATGTCCTCTTCTGGTCTTGCCGGGTGGAGATTTTAATGCCATGTTTGTGATCCCTTTACACGTTCAGATGACCAGAGGGTAAATCAATACAGCTGGGACAAGGTGGGAGTAGAGTTCACAGAAAATTGTTCTGTGATGTGGAGGTACCTGGAGGTATTGCTCCTCTGTCAAAGAGCCTGTGGCGTCAATGTCGGCCATCTTGAAGCGGGCTAACACCTGACGCAACTGAGCCAACGTTGGGGTGGGCCAGGGGAGGGCAGCACTCAGCAGGAACTGACGCCAGTCCAGCATCTCTGAGTCCTGGGTTAGCGTCAACCCCATCTGCACACACACGCACACAAACACTTAAAACCTAATTACCATGTGTTAATGAGCACATCAGTCAGTCAGTGTGTGTACCCAGGTCTCAGAGACATGCATCCAGAGTTCTGCATCCCGGTCGGTCAGCTTCTGCGGGATCTTCCAGAAGTCAGCACTGCAGAGAACTCCTGTTGGGAAAATCTGTGGGTAAATCCTTGGTTCCTTGCATCCTTTCAGCAATTCCCACATCCCCCATAATGCATTAGAAGAGTTTAGGGAGGGGGAACACCTGAACTCCTGATAAAACACTGAATATTGACATGGGTAATACTAGATATTAAATACTACTCGAAGACAAGATGACGTAACGGTTGTTCGACTTCTATCACATTGATGAATTCCGACACGTGTGAATCACGTAACATATGGACGCTATGAACCTGACCTGTCGGAGCCACCCGGCACAGGGGTCTGTAGAAGGCCTCCAGCTGCTGCACGGTGAGGGGGCCTTCAGCCTGGGGCTCCAGCAGGATGCTGCGGGATAAGGGGCCTTCAGCCTGGGGCTCCAGCAGGATGCTGCGGGATAAGGGGCCTTCAGCCTGGGGCTCCAGCAGGATGCTGCGGGATAAGGGGCCTTCAGCCTGGGGCTCCAGCAGGATGCTGCGGGAAGGGGGGCTGGCCACCATCATCAAGTCCCCGTTCAGGAAGAAGTCATTGTGCACCAGCGTCAGTTCGCACTGGAGCTTGGAGGCTGACTCGATGTGGTGACGGACTACCTCGGCCAGCTGGTCAATGCTGGGGGACATCATGGAGTTACCCCTAGAGCCTGATCTGGGATCAGGTTGTGCAAAATCACACCTACAGGTAAAGCAGAGGATTGCGTGTGGGCTACCTTTTCATTTCAGCCATAAAGCAGGCTCCCAACCACGTCTCCATGGCTCTGATGGTCTCCTCCGCTCTCCTCTGCAGATCCCTCAACACCAGGAGAGCACAGGACTTGACCAGCTCCACTCGCCTCCTCACAGCACCGTCTGGGAGAGTGGGATGAAGGGACACACACATTTCATTCATCTGGTGCAACACAACGTCTATTTCGGGGGCCTTATAGGAGTTCAGTCATTCTCCCCTGTTCTAACTAGGAAAAAGTATTCATTTGTGGTTAAGACTTTTGACCAAGCTACGCTAGAACACTAAGAAAACCTGATTGGAAACAGAGTTGGCACCCCCGAGAGGACAAATATCGAACTACAACAGACAGGGCATTGTTGAACAGTAAGTCTGCCTACCATTCCTAGGAAGCCGGTAAAAGTGAGCATGTTGAAAGTGTGGCCCGTATTGTACCCTTAACCTACATACCCAACGTACCCGAACCCTACATACCCTACCCCTTTGTACCCTAAACCTACATACCCAACCTACCCTAACCCCATGTACCCTACATACCCAACCTACCCTAACCCAATGTACCCTACATACCCAACCTACCCTACCCTAACCCAATGTACCCTACATACCCAACCTACCCTAACCCAATGTACCCTACATACCCAACCTACCCTACCCTAACCCAATGCACCCTACATACCCAACCTACCCTAATCCCATGTACCCTACATACCCAACCTACCCTAACACAATGTACCCTACATACCCAACCTACCTTAACCCAATG
>JACXGK010001472.1:46809-69202 GCA_016801125.1 Novumbra hubbsi | reverse complement strand
CCCAGGACTCATAATTTGTATGGTCAGTGTTGTAGCGGTCCCAGGACTCATAATTTGTATGGTCAGTGTTGTAGCGGTCCCAGGACTCATAATTTGTATGGTCAGTGTTGTAGCGGTCCCAGGACTCATAATTTGTATGGTCAGTGTTGTAGCGGTCCCAGGACTCATAATTTGTATGGTCAGTGTTGTAGCGGTACCTTCTTGATGAGCTCATCTCCGTTGGAACAGACATCATTCACTCTGTCCCTGTGCACGGTGAAGTCGGTCTCAAACGCCTCGTGCTTCTTCAACAGGCCCTGCACAGCGGCCAGGGTGTCGCCGTAGTCCTCGCTTCCCACCAGGTTCAGCTTCTCGTTAATCCAGGCCTCTTCCTCCTCAACGTTCGCGACAAACTGCTGGTACTCCAGGGACTCCTCCAACCGCTGCCCCCTGACGAAACGGGCACGCAGGTCAGCCCACCACTAATCCAGCCGCAGCCGCTAACGCATTCAGCGACAACGTGCGCTTTCACTGCCAAGCACCTCTGTGTGTGTGTGTGACCGCGGTAGTGTGTGTGTGTGTGTTCTCCGACTCACCTGGCTGCAGCCAGGTTCTTCAGCTCGGCCCAGTGCTCCTCAAACTGTCCCAGTCTCTGCTCGATCTCCTCCTGGCCGATGGTGTTGTCATCAGACAGCCTCCTCCCGGTCTCCTGCACCGACTGGATGGCAGGCTCGTGGGCCCCCAGCTCCGCCTCCAGCCTCTTGTGTTTCTTCCTCAGATTCTGCACTCCTGTCAAATCACGTCCGTAGTCCTCCGAACTCACTAGCAATTTCTTTTCTCTGCATAGACGTGGAGATGAGAAGATGAATTGAGAGGGAGACATTTGCATCCAGACGTTTTCATTATTTGATTTGGATAATAATATAATGACAAAAAAAAAATATAAACATCTTAACTGTACCACAAAATACAACCGATCCTGTTGTTCAGTTTACCGCACTCACTTAATCCAAGACTCCTCGTCGTCCAGGTCCCTGAAGAACTGGTGCAGGCGGTGTGACTCGGTCAGCTTTGCGCGACGCCCGGCGGCCATGCTCTTGATCTTTGCGAAGCGTCCGTTGACGGCGTCGCGCTTGTCCTTGACCTGGGTGGGGTCGAAGGCCGTACTGGCTGTAAGGCTGTCAGCCTGGCCGTTCAGGTCCTTCAGACGGTCCTGTGGACAGACGGAACTTCAAATTACAGCTAGACGGTACTCGCGTCTATGCCTTGTGATTTCCACTAAAAGGTAAACACGGACATTATGGAAGATGTTATATTCGCCAGGGGACAGAAGATTATCATTGTAATCCCAATAGGCATAAAAACATGACTCAAGGTTCATATTGTTAGGTGCCTAGAAAACTCATCCCTACTTTACCCCACATTACCTCATGAGCAGAGATGTCAGCTTCCAGGAGCTGGTGTTTCTTCAGAAGATTGTTGACGGAGGCCAGGTCTTTGCCATAATCCTCTGACGCGAGAAGGGCCTCAACCTACAGGGTGAAAACAAGATCCACTATGTTTGTCCACTACTTCAAACCTCTACTGACCTCTAATGACTTGCATTTAAGGTCTCAGATAAATCCTATTAAACATCAGGGTTTTCAGAACAATGTACACATTCTGTCATCATAGACCAAATATCAGCATTTTTACTTTTTTTATTTTTTTATTTCTTTCATTTTTTTATTCTTTTTTGGCGATATATATCTGTTTCTACCTCAGACAGCCAGAAGTCAAAGTCTTTGATGCCTGTATTGAAGTTCTGTTGCTTGTTGGCTTCCTTCAGCTTCTGGCTCTTCTCTGCAGACTTGTTCACCAGGAACTGCCATTGCTCATCCAGGGCACCAAGCCGAGACTATGGGAAACACACAAGTTAGACATCCAGCTTTGAAACGGGGATACAACGGTTGTTTTGGTATTCCCTACAGACAACAATATGCTCACTTCAGCATTTGCCATTTGGTAAACTTGGGAGAAAAATGTGGTTTTCGTCACTGTACTGACGTCATAAGTGTACGTAAAGAAACACTGCCTGTCAAAGTACCTGAACGGCATCCTCACTGCCGGCGCAAGCCCCTCTCTGGATGAGGGCGTTGCCGGTGTCGATCACGCCCCGGATACGGTCCGAGTTGGCGTGCAGCTCTGCCTCAAAGGCCTGGTGCTTCTGGTGCTTACTCTGATCACAGGCGGGACAGAGACACAGACAGAAGGAATGAGAACTGTGGAGTTGGGGAGATTGGCCCTGGGTGGGTGACATCCCCCTTAGATCGTGTGAAAACACAATCCAGTAGGCCACTCGAAAAGAGTGTTGGTAAGGGTTGATGTACAGAGCATGGCCACCGAGGTTTAGATTGGCACTTAAGTGTCAGTCTTTTGTCATGCGTGTTTGTGTGTGGAGAGTGAGTGTCCATAACTGACGTCTACTGACTGGATACATACACCGATTGGCCAGAACATTATGACTACTGACAGGTGAAGCGAAAAGGGGCGCCTACACCATATTAGGCAGGTGGTCGTAGTGTTGTGGCTGATCGGTTTACACAAACCCAATGCTAAATCCGCAAGATGCCTGCTGGACCAAAGCCACACAAGAACTTAAAATGAGGTTAAATAGGTGGAATTCAAACACCAACAAACAAGGACAGGAAGTGTTTTGGACTTCTACAAGATAACACACCGAGGTAATAAGCACAAAATGGAGGTGGAATGGACCCAGAATGGCAAGAACATTTACATTTCAAGATCACCTAGAAGAGGACAGGGTGTTTTCAAAACTAGTTCCACATCAAATCTTTTACACACCCAGAGAGAGAGGAAGAGAGCCGACAAACAAAATGTAGGCAAAGTGTCCAATCTATCCTTCATGTTTGATAACTCTTTGGTAAAAACACAATAGAGGCTAAAGCCACAATGTGTGCTGCTTGCTCAATTCAAATAGATTATTCAGATTTACATACTGGACCCACTTTAGATTTACTGTGGCAACTTCAATATACATAGCCATTTTGATAGATGGGAGTAGTTTTCTTTTCACATCTTTTACAATTACATAGAGGTTCTGTAAGTTTAAGATCAGAACATTTTCAGGACTATTTACGACAACATTAATAACATGTGGAGCAAGTTTGAAGACAATCCTACCTCAGAACAAACAAAAACAGAAAATATGGAAGCCACAACCAGCGACAAAAAGACATAACATTTGCTCAAATGATAACAGAACCACAGCGATGTACAAATATGGGCATTGGCATGAGATGAACACATGAATGAAAATCATAGAAAAAAAGCAGGCAGTCGCTGGCTCGTTTAAACATGTAAAATATATGGACACGGTGGCGTTATACTTGAATATCTACAACAGACAAGGCAACAGACACGTGATAGAAAACCTACTGTAGATGTTAGTGAAGCTGACTCTCTACTCAACTTACCAGCAGCTTGGACAGCTATGAACGAGACAATAAAAACACAGGAGAGATTCAGTCCCACATTGACAGCGCAGGAGGAGTTTGTTTCAGTAGTAACAGAAGTAGTAGTCTATGTACGAGCACTCATTATTAACAGGGAGCTAAAAAACATTCAGAAGTTTTTATACTGAATTATTGAAATCACTGACAGGTTCAACGTTATTTGTACAAGACACTTCCGGTGCCACCTCACATAAAATGTATTATCCATTAAGAAGAAAATACCTTCTAAACAATTTTCCACATAAGAAAAAATAATTACAGTATTTTGATCAAGTCAAATTGTTTCATCTGACAAAAACACAGCCCGGACGGTCTATGTAAAATACACTCTACACATCGCCAGAGGGTCAGATATTTGTGAAACTACGTTTCTGGCACACGTGCCCTCTACCAATCAGTTGTTTAGCCTTGAACCTTAGACGTGTTCAGGTGACATTCCTAGCCAATCCTGTACCTGGATGTTGGTGGGGTCTTTGTAGGACTCGTCCGTGGCCGTCTGCAGCTTCTCGCTGATCCAGGCCTCAATCTCATCCACGTCACGGCTGAACTGCTGCAGGGTCTGAGACTCGCCCAGCTTGGAGCGTTTCTCAATCATCTGAGCCTTCAGACGGCGCCACCTACAGAGCGGGAGGACCAACAGCACTGTTGACGACTAGCATGGCTACAATCAGGCCGACGTTCACACACGGACGCCTGCAGACTCTCATAAGCGACCATCAAAAAGAGAGTATGACCTGTCCAGGACTTCGTTGCGACGGTTGAAGATCTCAGGCTTGGCATAGTGGTCCGCGCCAATCAGCTGGTCAGCGAAGGACTGCAGAGCAGCGATCTTCTCCTCCTGGACATTGATGGCCTTGTCAAAGTCTTCATGCTTCTTGATGAGAGCCTCCACGCTGTCCAGGGAGTCTCCCTTGTCGTCGCTGGCCAGGAAGGCCTCCCGCGCGGCCATCCAGTTCTCTGCCTGCTCACAGTCTCGGTTGAACAGCTGAAGGAGAGAGATTTCAGGTTGTGTTCAGGTCAGTCACGGTTGACTAACAAACCCCCCCCAAAAGAAATTGGCCCTGGAATTGCAAACTAGAGCACAATGTCGCCGGGTAGGAATAAGGCATTTGGTTCTGGAAGGCTTAACGGCCGACCCGGCACCCCCTTCAGGGCAGAGTGTTGGCTGGAGTTTGGCGCCGCGTTCCTACCTGGAGCTCCAGGCATTGGTCAAGCATCATGCGTCGCTGCACCCAGGCTTTCTCTAGGTCGGCCCTCTCCTGGTCCAGGGCCTCCAGCTTCTGCTGGACCTCGGGGCTGGCGTAGTGGCCACGTGCCAACAGCTGCTGGCCAAACTGCTCGAAGGCTTGGAAGGTGCCGGCGCGGGCATCGATCTCAGTACGGTGCTCCTGTAGGGAGGAAAGGAGGACGTCAGGTTGCAGGCGTATCGTGCATGGAAACACGTTGCAGTGAAACTCACTATTTTGATAGTTTCGAACAGCTAATTTAATATACGTGTTGGCCCCAACCCAGGTGGACATAGGGTCAGTACCTGGTGCCTTTCCAGCAGGGCTTCGGCCCCGGTCACATCCTTAGCCAACTCCTCAGAGGAGACCAGGCCTCGGATGCCGTTGATCCAGGACATCAGGTCCCTGAAGTCAGACAGGAAGCGCTGCAGGTCGTGGGAGTTGCCCAGCTTCTCCTTGCGCTGGTCAGCACGCCCCACCAGGCTGCTCCAGGCCGTGTTGAGCTCCGTGCATTTCTCCTGTATGTCGTCCACCGCCTCTGGGTGGGACTGGATCAGACGCTCCGCTGTCTCGCCCAGAGAGTTCACCTGGAACAGGAAACCACGCGTCAGCATAGTCCGAGGTCAGTGTTGTTTATGTGACATCACCATAACCAGTGGAAAGGGTATTTAACCCTTTCTTCGGGACACCCAGTCATTCCATGCATTTGATATATTCCAAAACTAGCACAACAGATCAGACTTGTCAGCTAATAATCAAGCCACTGATCAATGATTCAGATGTGCTCGTTTAGGGATACAACAAAACTGTCAGATGTCTTGGGGTCCCAAACGGTGTGGGTTGGATCCTCTGCAGTAGAGTCCTGCTTCAGGTCGGTGGCCCGTGGTACTGAGGCATTCAAATAGAGATTGGGACGAGGCATTCAAATAGAACTTGGGACGAGGCATTCAAATAGAACTTGGGACGAGGCATTCAAATAGAACTTGGGACGAGGCATTCAAATAGAACTTGGGACGAGGCATTCAAATAGGACTTGGGACGAGGCATTCAAATAGGACTTGGGACGAGGCATTCAAATAGGACTTGGGACGAGGCATTCAAATAGGACTTGGGACGAGGCATTCAAATAGGACTTGGGACGAGGCATTCAAACAGGACTTGGGACGAGGCATCTCACCTTATCCCCAAGGGCAGCCAGGTCTCTCTCGAAGCCCTCGTGTTTGCGCTGCAGTGCCTGAACACTAGCCAGGTCGTGTCCATAGTTGTCCGTGTTCAGGGCCTGGTTCTTCTCCTCGATCCACTCCTTGGTCTCATCTGCATCCCTAAAAACCATAACAAGCAGCCATTTTGTTTTTGACTCAACACCAGCCATTCTGTTACACGTGCATTCACATGTCCGTCCACTGAGCCCATACACCCACTGTCTAGGGCTTACAAAATGAACCCTAGAACTTAAAAACCATTACAAAAAAGGGAACCTCACATTTTGTGCGAGAGGTGTAATCTCAGTTGGACATGAATGCCAGGTTGGAAAGTGAGTAGATTTAATGATGAAGGGCACTACTCAGTAAAAATGACATGGTCCCCAGAAAGTTTGTACCCCAAGTTTGAATCAATAGCACCAACTAACAACTAGCAGGCAAAAATTGCAGGCTGCCTCATTAACTGTGTGTGTGTGTGCGTGTCTGCACGCTAACCTGTGGAACCTCTGCACCTCATGGGCACTCCCTAGCATGTTACTCCTCTCCTCGGCCAGCTGCTGCAGGGACCTCCAGCGGTTGTTTAGATCCTACAAAACACCCCAAGATCAACCAATCACAGACTTTGCCAGGAGCAAAAGCACTCCATTGGACCAGTGCTCCAATTTAATACATTCAAAGTGTGAGTGGATGATTTTATGTATTGGATTGTATATTTGAAAAACCTGATTGTTAAAATCAGGAAAACTGCTCCGTGATTTAGTTTGTGCTTCCATTGTGTTTCGACAGACGGAATTATGTAAAAGAGGTTTGGACAGAGGTGACGGTTTTGGTGACAAGGAAAAAGTTAGCGGAAAGAATTCACCATTTACGGCTAACGTGTCCCTCGTTACCAGCACTACCAAGGAAATCATAAAAGACATGATGATGTAATAGTGGAGAAAGAAATGACAACAACATAGCAGGTTAGAAGGAGGGTTTGATGACTGAACAAATGCTTTTTTGTGCCAGTCATCCGTTCGGAAAAAACAAACAACAAATCATTTAAGGAGAAGGGAATGAAATTAAAAACAGGCTTGCGGAACAGGGCCATTCGGTGGCATCGGTGATGCAATGAAAACCGAAAACCAAACGGCCACGCTAGATCAGTCGGACGGACAAGACAACGGAATGCCATAACAACACGCTGAGATCATAATGACACCACTCTGACGGAGGGGTTAGTCTCCACAACAGACACGTTGCAGGTGTAAGACAGACCAAGTTGAAGGATGTGTAAGTGTCCCCAAGGACACGATGCAGAAAGGACAAGCCAGGAGGACAAAGATGCAAGGGAGGGAGTATGGACCGAGGTAGTGGTCTTTCAAAACAATCGCTTACCTTGATGGTATTAAAGTTAGCCGTCGTTTGAACAGCCAATCGTATATTCTACAATTAAAAGGTAAAAAAAAAAAAACCCAGAGCAGACAAGAGGGAGGGAGAGGGGGATGAGGGTAGGGGGATTGGGACAAAAACAGAAAACGTCACGAGTCAAAAGAGGCACCATGTTTGTGCAGCAGGGAGGAAGGCAGCATTTAAACTGCTCATCTTTACACTGTTGCCAGAGTCACCATGGAGACAGAAGACCAGCAGCCCGAGTCTGAAGATGGACAATGAACCTAACGTAAATACTGAACCGGATGTTATGGACCGTTTAAAAATATTCAAGTTTAAATTAACCGAGGACACTAACGTTAGAAAGAAAAAAAACACGAACTTCACAAAATTATTATCCAAATTTTTTTGGTACACAAATCTATTACTACTCGGCCCCAATAATCGTATAAATAAAAAACAAATGCAACAACGCGGTAACATTAGTCGGACATGATTTAGCTAACAACTGAACTGGAACCGCAAATCAGGGCAAGCGCCTAACATCAGGGCTATGCCAGAAAAGCACCGAAACAGCATCGACGTAGTGGCCCGGTAAACTAACGTATTGCTTGTTATTCATAATCTATTCTGAGTGCATAGTGGCTTTACTGAATCTTTCAAACCTATAGATAATTAGGATGGCTAGCTAACGCTAGTCAACACTCGAGAATACAAATTGTGACTGCGTTTACTACGGCCCTACTACATCACGATTATTAGCAAACTCCGGTACTTGTTTGCAGCTGCATCTTGTACTTACACTGTTTACATTTGAACTCCATGTGAATCTCTAATGTGAATTTAGTCCAGTGAATTTGTTTTATGCCGTTGTAATTTGACGAAAACAAAAAACAACCTACAGGTGAAATATTTCAAAGACGTGGAATATTTGTTTATTTTCCTCTTTCTTGTTTTAATGGAAAACCGACTGCTTTATGTGTGAAATGACCTACATTTAAGGGATGTTAAGCTCGGTGATGAGTGCCACTGCCAGGTCTTCCATTGGTTTTTTGTACTAACACATAGGTCTTACATTCATTTATGTAAGCTTCTATGAACTAGGCTGAATTAGTTAGCATGAATGCAGGATCCTGCATCATTTAAATCTTTTTGACTGAATCATCAGTCAAAAAACAATGTGGTTTGATCATGCACAGGTTCAAATGACAACAGGTCCAGATTGACAGGCTATATGCTGTCCAATCTTTGCAGATAATGTTTTTTGTCTGTTATGGACTAAAACAACATAGACTGAAACATAATGGCTGATGAGACAAAATGTCTTTTTGAGTATCAATGACACCATTAGATTGCTCAAGACTTACCTTCCACGGTGAAGCACTCTTGGAATCTCCCTCATCCTTTTGGAAGAAAGTGGGGGCTTTTGGTTAAAAATATTATAGAATTATTGATTGTAGATATGTGATAATGTTATGTAAATGTAATTAAAATACAATATAAATTGAAAAACATGATTATTCTTACCTTGCTATGAGCAGAACCCAGCATAACTTGTTCCTGAAAGGAAGAGGGTACATTTGAGCTGAATATTTTTAAACTGGTATTGTTGAAAAGGTAGTACTACTGCTTTGTGCCAAATGATGACTAAACAATGTCACACAAATCCTCAAGTTGCAAGTGCTTTCATATCGGTTCTGGAATGCGAATTGCACCACGGTACCTGAGCCTGGACCATGGGAGCCTCCTCCGCCATCAGGCCCTCAGACTCCAGCTCCGACGCCACTTTGTTGATGTCCCTCAGACGGGACTCGTTAGCCTTCAGGTCCTGGGAGACAAACAGTGGACGTAACAGTTGTGAACCAGTGCTCACCGATGTACTGGGTAAGATGAAATAGGACACGTCACTGTGTCCGGGCAACCAATGCTGCTTTGAGTGGCATCTACCATGCTGAACATCACAGAATATATCTGACCAGCACAGTGTGGCTGACTCAAAGTACAGCCAGACAAGGGTTCCTAACGAGAACACATCCTCCACAACATGTTGGACGCTGTGTATCCCACAACCGTTGACATGGAGGTGAAGGGCACTTTGTTAAAGCACAGTTCAACGGGCGTGTCTCATTGGTTTCTCTCCAAGGGGTTCTAATAGTTGATGAAGTCAGACTTTCCTATTTCACACAAGGACAAGCCAGCCAATATTTGTCCAGTCTACAGAGTGTCCACTCTGACCTCCAGGGTCCATGATTCTGCGGGTCATACCTTCTGGAAGTCGTCAAACTTCTTCTGCAGGACCTCCACCTGCTCCAGGTCAGAGCCCACCTCCTCATTGGTGAGAGCGCCCTCCTTCTCGTTGATCCACTGCTGCAGCTCGTTGGCCTCGCGGAACAACATGAATTTCTTGCAGCTCTTCTCCAGCATGTCCTTGCGCTTTTCGCCCAGCTCCAGGAGAGTACCGTACCTAGAAGTACAAGGACACACACTTTACCATGTCACCAGTGGGAGCCATCAAGACTGGGTAGTGTGTGTTCATGTGTTAACAAATCATCATAATTACATTTTTAAAACAGAAGGAAGTTTCTTTTTTTGCAACCTCTAAGGTCCACTCTGAATGACACTCAAATCTACATTGATCTAGCTGATGTGTGGTGAGAACTAGCTACCACTAGGAGTGGATAAAGTAACTTAAGACTTACTAGGTTTTGCTTTAAACCTACATGCATAAACAGAAAGCAAGCGGAAGTCTTTGACACCCATAGTCTAGCTTGGAGATGGGAGGAAGAGGGAATGAGAATGAATGAGAGAGATGATGCTTCTATCCCTCTGCTGAATAGAAGATGAAGGATGGATGACATGTTAAGAGTAATGGAGTGAGAGAGACACCAAGGAGAAGGAGGAATAAAACGTGTGCACTGGAAACACAGTCACTAGGACCACGACATCAACATGGGCACTGATTGGGGGGGTGGGAAGAATGAGAAACGGCGTAGCCGGTGGCGATGCCCGCTGGCGATGCCCGCTGGCTTCACAAACACGACACCTAGAGGGAGACACCCTGGTCCTACTCACAGTTCTTCCACCTGCTTCATGCGTGCAGACACACTGCACGCCTCCTTGGCCACCGACCTGCTCCGTCACAGACGTGACACGCGCAAGCAGGCATTAGTGGTTAGGACAGGGAAAAACACAGACAGTGAGAATGACAGACAGAGAGAGAGAAAGAACGAAAGACTGAGTGAGAGGAAAAGACAAGGCAGTTAATTGCCATTTCAGTAAGGAAAGCGAGAAAAGGATTTGAAGGGAGAAAAGAAAATGAGAAAAAAGTACCAGAGAGGGACTGGGATATCTAATAAGGTTAAATGTTTTCTGACTGAACTCAGACACGTGTTAGCTAGAACATGGAACACTAACCCACGAGGGTTAACTAGCCCACGAGGGACAACAGGTCCTAGGTTAGGGCCAAGGTGCTGAATTAGGGTCTGGAGTAAGTAGGAACGCAGCAGGAAGGCCTTACTGGGTCTCGATTTGGTCCTGACGGAGGCCGATGCTGCCCTGCTCATCCAGCAGGTTCTCCCTTGAGGAGGACTGGGTAGGGTCCAGTTTTTTGACGTACGCGGCCGGCACAAAGCCTTGGCGGTCGTTCACCTCCACCTTCCACCAGTCCTGCGGAAGGAGAGAGGGGCGAGGTCGTGACAGAGGACCACAGCAGCACACAAGCTCGGTTATGCCTTGTGACACAAATCCCAACTCAGACCACCTTGTTCGTACTCATATACTTGTCTTGTAGCAATGCTTTGGTTCACCGCCCGAAGATGCTGTGGGTGTGTTCCTACCTTGTTGGTGCTGTTGAGCAGGGTGAGAATGTCTCCCTTCTTCATGGTGACCTCTCGGGGGCTCTTCTCCTGATAGTCGTAGAGAGCCAGGACCAACTCTTTGCCTGTTTCATCGTCAGTGGGAGCCACTTGTTGCTACCAGGTGGAAAGGAAATCAGTGAAATGACATGTGTGAGACATCTGGTCTAAGTAAATATGGTTTATTAATTCAGAAATGTTATGAAGCTTGCTGCTTAAGTCATGTATGGCAAAAGACATAAGCATTAGATACATATAAGACACGGCATGGTTGATGGACTGACCCTGCAGGTTTGGGCCTGCTCTTTCAGAGCGTTTATGCTGCTTCCATAGGCACTCAGGTCAGACATCAGGGCCTCATGCTTCTTCAGCAGGGCCTGGGGGGGGGGAACAGAGGGGTAAAGATCTGCACTTGATAAGATTATTTACATCCAAACATACTCTCAATAAATGCAGTGTGTAAATATTCACCCTTCGCTAGGGAGTCCAATGACCCCCCTGGGGGTCACGGAACCCTTACCTCAGCAGAGATCCCCTTACCTCAGCAGAGATCCCCTTACCTCAGCAGAGATCCCCTTGCCTCAGCAGAGATCCCCTTGCCTCAGCAGAGATCCCCTTACCTCAGCAGAGATCCCCTTACCTCAGCAGAGTCCTCATCCTTGCCGTAGTCGGGGCTGCTCACAATGGGCTCCTTCTCCCTCATCCAGGATTCAGCCTCGTTGGCATCGGCAAAGTACTGCTGGGCCTGCAGTGAGTCCTCCAAGTCCTGTCTGCGCTGGCCCGCCTTGCCCTTCAGGGTGTCCCAGCGGCCGTTCAGCTCCCCCAGCTTCAACTTCACCTCCTCCCCGGCAAAGTGACCTTGTCGGGACCACAGGAAGGGGGAGGGTTGTACATTTATGGATGGGTAATTAGTCAATGGCACAATTTGATTCCGTCAACCTTCATAACAAGATTGGAAAATTACCTAAACATTTTATTATTTGAAAAAGGTGACATGTTTGTGTTAGTAAGAGCCTGCTTACCTTCCTCCACCATAGCCTCTCCTTTCTGAGAGACGGCCTTGATGCGGGGCTCGTGGCCCGCTATCTCCGCCTGCAGGGCTTGGTGCTTCTTCAGCAGGTTCTGGACCCCGATCAGGTCTTTTCCCCGGTTGGTGGAGGCCGCTATGGGCTCCTTCTCACGGATCCAGGTCTCCTCGTCCTCCACGTCTCTGAAGAGCTGCTGCAACCTGAGGGAGTCGGACAGCTTCTGCTTCCGGGCGGCCATGGGTTCACGGAGGGCGTCGTAGCGCCCGACCAGCGCCTCCTGCTTGCGCTTGATGTTGTCTGCGTCAAAGTGGCCTCCCTCCTGGAACTGACGTGCCTGGATGGTGATGCCATCAATGCGGTCCTGAAGAGGGAAGGAACGGTCGGCCGGCAGGTCGGTTATACAGTGGCAGAGAGCCAGGATGATTGTTATTTATGTTACAGCCCAACACAAGACACCCAAAAGGAGCGCCTCTTAGCGTCTTAAACGTTCCAGCTACCTGGTGTGCAGCCACGTCGGCCTCTAGCAGGGCATGTTTCTTCTGCAGGTTCTGGACGCTGGTGAGGTCCTTGCCGTAGTCGTCGGATGACAGGTGGCCCTCCACCTCGTAGAGCCACAACTCAATATCCTCCACATTCCTGTTGAACTGCTGCTGCTGGTTGGCTTCACGCAGCTTGACGCCTGGGGGAAGACATCAGCTTTTGTTCACATTCAGAAATTAAGTTGTAATAGCACTGTTCTACACTAAGCCAATAGCGTCGCCTCCATTTTGTGGTTCATCCACTGGAGAGAAACACAAAATGGCAGTCACTATTAATAAAGCCACCCATGTTAACGACATCCCGTAATCTCACCTTTGAGCTCAGTGGCCTCTAACAGCTTCTTCCACTGGGAGCTGACCTCATCCATGCGGACTGACACCTCGTCAGCAGCGTAGTGCTTTCCATCCAGGAGCTCCTGGCCAGATTTCTGCAGAGCGTCGATGCGACTCTGGTTGGCTGACAGCTCTGCCTCGAAAGCCTGGTGCTTCTGGACCTTGCCTTGCAGGTTGGAAGGGTCCTGGGGAGAACAGAGATGGTTTAAAGGAAGGATTGCCATTAAGGCTTAGTGCTTTAAATGCAATAACTGCACAGTTCAGAGTTACTGCCACCTACTGACATTTTTGCACTTTTTAATTGATCTGTTACTTAACCAGAATTTCATTATCTATGACTACCTTGACAAGGTATCACACAGAACAAAAGGAATAAAAAATAAAAAAAATACAGCAATATGTGACAATTAACAAAGTAGCTAACAAGCCTAGCACACCACTTTGAGGAGCTAGCTAAAGAAGTGGAACCGAGAGACACCGGACCCAAACACACCTTGTAAGCCTCGTCAGTGGCCGTCTTCATCTTCTCATTGATCCAGCTCTTGAGCTCGTCGGAGTCGCGGAAGAACTGCTGCAGGTGGAAGGAGTCTTCCAAGGCGAGACGACGAGACTGGGCGCGCTCATGTAGGGCGTTACGGCGACTCAGCAGCTGCAGGGAAAAACCGAAACATTAAGTCCGAAGATGTCAGCAAACAAGACCGCAAAGTGCTACGAACAATCATGGAACACATCACGGTCCTCATCAACGCGTTCGTGTTCTCTCTTCATACTCACAGCGTCTCTGCGAGTGGCCACGTCCTCCTTGGCGTAGTGGTTGTTCTGGATCAGTTTGGTGGCAAACTCATCCAGGGCCTACCAGGCAAGAGGGGTTAGCGGTTACAACAAAGAGTCAAAGTTGAAGAGCTGATCTTAGATCTGCGGTCACGGTTGAGTACTCACGGTGATCTTCTCCTCCTGGGCGCTGAGGGACTTCTCAAAGTCCTCGTGCTTTTTCAGCAGGGCCTCCACGCTGTCCAGTGAGTCACCAAGGTCCTCGTTCAAAAGGAAAGCCTGGATTCACACACAAAAGAAATGAGTGTTTATAATGTTGGGGAAATCATTTTTGGATTGTGTGCACAGTTTACAGTTTTGTGCGGAGACCAATGGAAGTACCTCCTGCTTGCTCATCCAGTTGTCGACCTGCTCCGTGTCCCTGTAGAAGAGCTGAAGGTCCATGCACTGTTCGTACTGCTGCCTGCGCAACTCCCACAGCTCCAGCAGAGACTCCTTCTCCTCACTCAGGACACCCAGCTGCACACGAACAGGAGAATAAGCTACCGTCCAGTGGTCTGGCTTAAAGCATGCATTTATAACCAAGGTAGACATCCCTACCTTCTCCTTGACCTCCTCTGAGGCGTAGTGTCCGGTGTTGAGCAGGGCTTGGCCGGCCTCGTCCGTGGCTTTGAAGCTGTCCTCGTGGGCGTCAATCTCACCCTAAGGACCAGACACATCAACCTCAGCAGCGTAGCAGGGAAAACAAGTGTCACACATTGAAGATCTCGGCAAATATACTGTGCACAGCTGCTCCTCCGTGTCCCTTACCTTGTGTTCCTGGTGCCGGTCCAGTAGAGCCTCAGCACCGGCCACATCATTGGCCAGCTCGTCAGCGTTGATCAGGGCCTTCATCTCGGTCACCCAGCTGGTCAGATCGCGGAAGTCTGCGGTGTAGCGCTGTAGCCTGCAGGGCACGAACCGAGAGGGTTCTATACACATGTACTAGCTAGGTCCGTTGTCGAATAAATGTGTCGTCAGACCGCCCTTTCGGCTACGTTGAGAGCTGCCATGTCACGGTACTGACCCGGCTCAGCTACGGTGGTGACACTGCGACGGCAGTGACTGTAATGTTGCGTTGTGTACAGGTGGCTGTTAGGATGTCCAGGGATTTTGGCACTCACCTGTAGGAGTCGTTGAGGCGGGCGTGGCGCTCGGCAGCCAGTGTGCGGATCTGCTCCCAGTTGGTAATGAGCTCGTCCCGCTTCAGGTGGATCTGGGTGGCATTCTGGGGGTGGGTCTGCTGCAGGCGCTCAGCCTCTTCACCCAGAGTGTTGACCTTATCCTCCAGGGCAGCCAGGTCTCTCTCCAGCCCCTCATGCTTGCGCAGCAGGGCCTGAACGCTGGCCAGGTCCCGGCCAAAGTCGTCAGACGCCATGAGCTGCTCCTTTTCCTTGATCCAGCTAATCGTCTCGTCCACGTCCCTGCCGGACAATCACACGGTCAGACACGTCTCTTGTGGTTTTCCCTGTTACACCCAAGCACTCCCGGCGGGCCGGTGCTCACCTGTTGAAGCGCTGCACCTCCGCGGCCCCGAACAGCTTGCCCTGCCTTTGTTGGGCCAGGCCCTTAAGCCTCTGCCAGGCGGCATTCACCTCCTCCTGCTTGCGGACGATGAGCTCAGCCTCCGGGTGGGACTCCTGGCTCAGCCGGCCTGCCAGTTGGTTCACCTCGTTGACGCGCTCCTCGTGGGCAGCGAGGTCCGTTTGGAACTCCTCAAACTTTTTCTGGAGCACCTCAACGTGCTCCAGGTCCTGGCCCAACTCCTCAGAGGTGGCTATGGCCTCCTGTTGAACGGGCCGTGAGCATGTTAACCGTCAGGAACGTATTAATGAGGTAATCAGGATAGTAGGCCCAGGCCTCCAGTGGATGTGAGTGTGACCACGGGTTGAGACACTAACCTTGTCACTGATCCAGTCCAGGGCATCCTCACACTCGCGCAGGTACTGCACCAGCTTCTGGGCCTGCAGCAGACGAACGCCCTTCTCCTTGGTCTTCTGGAGCAGCAAGTCCCAAAGACGGTGCAGCTCCTCCAGGCGAGTCTACGGGCAGAAGGTGACACGGTTTACATGCAGCATCTGAAGATGAGCCACAATCAGTCTCGCAGAGAAGGAGCATGTAGGATCTGTGGTATGATCTAAAAACCTAAAGCAGTACATCTGAATCCTTTTCTCTTTTGCAATGAACATTGTAATTTTACCTTGAATAGGTGTGATGCTACCTAGACAATTTTACTTGGCTGTAGATTTGAGCAAAAGGTCATGCCTAAATTTCGTACAAGGAACAGCTTCAAACAAAACACTCAAATGTACCAGCCTACTTTATCGCTTATCATTTCAACACGCCATAAATTGGGTTTCATAACTATGCTTTAAACTCTTTTGGCCTGTGACTGCAATACTTGCTCACACAGCAGTTTGAAATCACACTCCAAGCCTTTCATACCATCAAAATATCTCAAAACTGCACACCAAACAAAAAAAACATAGAACAGAACAAATTTGGAAAAGGAGTGGAACCAGAAGAGTGAAACAGAAGGCCCACATCACTCAAGTACCTACTTTTATATACTCAGCCATATTGAAACTTGACACTATAGGTCTTTGTGAAGTCCGGTAGGGCGTGAAGGACTGAACCACATGTGATCAGGTTAAAAAGGGCGTGTAGATCTATCATGGTCATGGAACTGGCTCCTGAACTCATGTGCATGGTTAATGTGTGTGTGCGCATGAGGGGTCACTTACGCGGATGGTTTCGGAAGCAAAGTGGCCTTCTGAGATCATAAGGTTGCCAGTGTCATCCAGCTTTACAATGGCTCCAGAGTTGGCTTGCACCTCAGCCTCAAAGGCTTGGTGTTTCTGGAGCTTACCCTGTGGGGGGGGGTCATATTAGTGCTGCATGACTCTAGACCAACCTGGACAAGGGTCATATTTACCCTCCTTTCATGTACGCTTTATGGCCGTTTCACTTCTGAATGGCCACTGGCATCGGTACAAGTCAGTCGTTTTACAACAAGTGGCACATAAAGTGGGTGACAATAAAATGTAAGCCGCTTTTTTCCCCAAAGGACTTTGTCAAAGCCCTGCTTACACGACCGCCCAAGTCCAACTAGACCGAAGTGCAAACTGGACCGGCTGATCCAGAAGAGAGAAGTGGCGTACCTGGAGGTTGGTGGGGTCCTTATAGTTCTCATCGGAGGCGATCTGCAGCTTCTCCTGAATCCACTTCTCCAGCTCGTCGGCATCTCGGCGGAAGAACTGGAAGCGGTACGAGTCCTCCAGCTTCTGCCGGCGCATGCCAGACAGCTCCTTGAAACGCCGGTAGCGGTCCAATACCTGCTGCCGGCGCTCCTGAATGTCGTCCGCAGACTCCAGTACCTTAACCCCGCTGGTATCCATTCTCTGTTGACAGAAATACAAGGGGGATTAGGACTAAGTATGTGAATTAAAGGAGCTTTCCTAATCCGCTGGATCGCTCGTTTTTTTGTTGTTAGTGATAACAGATGCTACAATTGGGATAAGGTGCAGAGAACAAGGCTGATGACGTCTCTTGAATGGTGAATACATTACTGTCTCGCTGAGGCTGCTATGGCGACGCTAGCATCACATCCAGTATTTCTGTTTGGCCAATTCGTGCCAACCCTTCTTTAGGCTTTTCCAACACAAGAGCTCTCAGAAACGGAAAGACTTCCAAAAGAATTTGAAAATGTCAAGCAATGCAGTTCTTTTTCAGATCACGTCTTCCTTATTCCCTGGGGGCCTTTGAAAAGGGCAGGTCTTCTCTACTCAGCACCCCCCCCCCCCCAACAGATTTGATCTAGAGGAAATGTCACTTGGTGAATGAGACAAACCCAACTACAACAACTACTGTCAACTATTGTCTAGGGCCAGCAGCAGCTGAGAACACGAGGACACTGGACGGGGGCGACGGGACAGAAATTCCACAGCCCTATAGAGACAGTAACCAGGCCGCCAGCTCACAATAGGACTGCTGCTGTCAGCCCCCCTCAACACCAGGGGAGAGGGGAAGGGGTAGGGTGAGGTGACCGGATCAGCAGTACAGCAGAGTGGAGCTGTTGGAGAGCCACACCCTGGTACTGGCCATGCCCCATAGTGCTCTCAAACCACTAGAGTCCCTGGACTTCTGGGAATGTGGGAAGCATGCACTGCTATTTGAGGAGTGGCAAGAGGGGTGGGAAAATATAGACCTGTATACCATAAATTCCTGAATGACCATCCAACAATGTCAGACTTTGAAACAGACGCAAAGATGAACTGAATCAGCTTAAGTCTACTGAAGACTTAACAAATTGCTTCGTACGCAAGTCAGGCAACTTCTAAAATGGCCTCCTTGAGGCTGTAGGACTTTAGCAGATGGGTGCGGTCCCAGCCAGACAAGTCCCAGCCCAAGTGGGGGGGATTGATACACTGTTGCTGGCCATAACGCTGGTCTCTCCCCATGCTGAGACCTACATCTGGTAGAGTTCACCCAACGGAGAGAGAACTATGGACACAAACATCAATAAGTCCACTCACCATTTGAATCTCTCATAATGTAAACAAGGTTAAAGTCAGTACCAAAGTCAAAAGCCCCCCCCCCCCCGGGTGAGAGAAGGGGGGCCAGACCGGATGAAAGAAGCCCATTGTGAAAGCACAGGCTCACATTCAGGCAGAGAGAATGAGGGATGGAGGTGAAACGCTAAATCTCTGACTGTGGGATTAGCGGTGTCAGCAGTGAGGTGGCATCCCATTCAGCACATTCAGACCGTTAGGTTCTGGTACACTGGACACACCTGCTCTCCAGCCGTTTTGTGGTTTTATTTAATTCATACATAAAACCAAATGACACCACTGTTGCATAGATAATAAAAATTGAAGCACAACTTTAGGGGGGAGCCTTTGCAACATATCAAAATATTTAATAAAAGTACACCATTTGCCACTCAGGAAAACAGAACCCATAACAACACAAAGCCATTGGAATGTTCTGGAGATGAGCCAGTAGGGAAGTAAAAGCCACAGGGTCTGCTTGGTTGGGGGTTAAAGAGGACAGGTCCTCCGGAAAACTAAAAACAGTGATCCTGTTTAGCACTTCAGATAAAATCTGGAAAGTGGACTCCCAATAGTTCAGGGCACAGAAAGATCATATGATTAAAGTCACACTGGCAGACATGACATCTACTACATACGGATAGATTTCAGCTGGCCTCAACTTGGAGAAATTTGTCCTATGCACAACCGTAAATTGAAAAGGCCAAGACGAGAACAAGATGTAGTGGAGCGTACCCTGTCCATCGCCTCATCACACCAATCCTGTGCAAATTCCATGCCCATCTCTTGCTCTGTTAGTGGAGTACTTACCCAATGACAGAATGACCAAATAGATCTAAAAGGTTGATCCCTTCTGTCGAGGTGATAAAGACAATATGCTATCGCAGGGTCGCCCAGGGGGTTCGGCAAGGGAAGACAGAAAAGCCACAATGCCAAACTTGCAGGTAACGGAGACCAGAGTGGGAAAACAAGAAGAGTCCATTGTCATACAGGTCATGGAATGTGGTGATATCCTTCCTGTCCCAGAGGGAGAGGGGGGGGGGGTCTTATTAACAGGGCCCAAAGCAGTTGGGTTCATGGCTGTTTTGTCACAGAACTGCTGGGCTTCATTCTTGTTCCTGCTCGCCCGAAACTGGACAGGGCTCATCGCATTAGCCACCCCCCCCCAACGTGAGGAGGCCACAACACGAGACCCAGGGTGTTTATCGTTAGGTTCCATAATTTCTAGGACATGGAGCAGATTCTCTAGAGGAAAAACCTACTACACGTCGGTGGTCATGTGATGTTTTATTTTCCACGACAACGTCTTTAGCGTGGAACGCATTAAGTCAAATTCTCTTTCCACCCGGTCCACAGAATTCTGATCACTCAAAGGTTGCAGCTGTACAAGCGAGCCTACAGATCGTCAGTCTTGTCCACCAGTTTTTGGTTGTCAGTCGGGCAACCGATTCCTCAAGGGACACAATGCGGTCGCTGTAGCCACTAAGGTCATGTTAAAAGGCGTCTATATGGAGGACTTGGTCCTTGGCAGTGACTCGGATGCCGTCCAGGTCAGAAGAGAAAGGGGCCAGATCCGCCTCATTAGCAGATCCCGAGGATGTCTGGATAGCAGAAGGTGCACTTGCCCTGAATTGTTCATATATAAACCGGTATATTGCCACTACCATCAAAACAAATACATCGAAATAGACATTGGAATCTCTGAAATAACTGACAACATGGCTGTCTGACTAAGCCGATTACCAGCCTGTCTATCCTGGTGCATTTTCTATAAAGAAATAACAAAAATGCATGGATGTCATTCCCTCCAACGCACATCACATCCCCACAAATCTCTAATCACTAAAGGGGTTTAAAATCATCCCAGGATTTAGCCGAATAGAACCCTGTTCCACTCTGCCATTGCCCAGCAGGTATAAAATGTTCACACTAAACCGACTAGACTGCAGTGTTGAGGGACTGCTCTCAGGACCAATTAAAAAGGGGCCAGATCCACGCTTCTTTTGGGCACCGCCCTCCCCTGAAAGACACTGTGCTGCTCTTCAATGTTTCTGAAGTCATGGTAGAAAGAGTGACAGCAGATTTCACAGCTGCGCGAGATATTCTCGGTTTGGTGTGAAATTGAAGTAATCCAGCTTCACAAAAAAAGCCAATGGAATGTTTTACATAAACGTTTAAATTTTTTAAAAGCAAACGCTCTGTAACTTTAGCTAATATCACAAATACGTTTGATGAAGGGGAAGGCTTCGTCAAAGTTGACCCACTGAAGGTCCCCTAGCACTGTGCAGCTGCAATAGTAGATAGCGTTTCGTGACTCAACGTTGTGAGTGGTAGATATCGCTCTCGCCCACAAACTACAACCCACACACCCACATTCTACAACCCAGCGGCAGAGCTGAATGCTTCCTCAACAGAGACACATAGCCATGGTAACCCCTGGTCGCTAACAGAGATTCATATTTTGTGCTGAGGGGAAGAGACAAGATGCACACGTTCCATCCGTATAAAAACAGTCCAAACACCTGGACTACCGCAGCTGTCAGGACTAGACATTTTTTGAATTAACTTGTTGGTCCAGGTTTCATAGTGGTCAGAACCAGACCACTTCACAGAGACTGAGGTTATGAGTTGAGATAGTGGACCCACATCCTTTTGTCGTGGTAAGACCACTAAAGCCATACAGACCAAATAAGGAACCAGTGGTCCATCCAACTACTGGCTTACATACACAGCAAATGTAATGTGGGGAACACTGACAGTAAAAGCAACGCCCAGTTGTCATATAAGTACCACATTCATAAGAAGCCAAGACATTAGACAGTATGTCAGTACAATAATGGAACACGCGTTTGCGGACAAATCTGGGTTGGTTCAACGTTGTCTACATCTCTTCCTTCCTTCCTCCCTGTACTTCCCTTCTTTCATTCAACACTGGTTTTTGCCCCCGAAACTAGTTTCCAGTTACGTATTTAACACTCTTCACATTATGACATGAATTAGCAACATTCCAACTCAATATACAGCAGTGATTTCCAAACAATCTCAAAGTTCATGGACTCTTTGGCACTCAACGGATGATCTTGTGACTGTCACGCACCTCTGATTTAGACTGTAAGGTTTTGTTTCGAAGACACTTTCATATAAATACGTGGCTTTGCCATGTTTAACAGCTCTTCTCGGGGTGAAATGAGCGTAAAAACAATACAATCCATGTCTTACCTGGGCCCATCAAAAGGGATGTGCCATATCCCTTGGTAATGTGAAGACGAGTTATGAGCCGTTCTCCAAATGACACCTGGGCTACTTTCTCGACCCCAGAGAAGACAGACTCCCCAGAAATGCTTTGACGACGAGGCCTCATCTCTCATCTCCCAATTTTGAAATCAGGTCTGTCTAATAAAAACGTGCCACAGATTTTGTTCAAGGCCAGAGGTATTTATAGAGCCCAGTGTGGCACCTCACTGCACAACTAGGCTATGCCGAGAGAAACGGCTCTGCAGAGACTGAATGCGACAAGTGGATGAGTGGGTGGGTGGAGGGTATAGAGCCACTCTGCTACAATTACCGCCTACACACTACTTGTACCAGTACCGGGATAAACAATAAATGCAGCAGATTTTATTTTATAGGCTTCCTGGCAACAACAAATCCATTAGTTGACGTTGAGTGCAAAATAAAGTTTCTATCACGTGATAAAACACGACGGCACTGCCTCATTCCTAGAAGGAAGCCAGAGGCCAGTCTTCAGCCGGCTCCCGCTCCCATGGAAACACATCTGCTAGCGAGGGGTTTCTAGGTGACGCCATGCCGGGAGGGATGCAGTCCGGAGGAATCTACAGGAAATGGGAGGGTTGTCCCAGGAGAGCCAGTACACAGAATAACAGACAAATGTGTAGGGAGATGAGGCGTGCCGAGAAGAAACAGGCCCAACCAGGCCACTATTTTTTTCTGAAAGAACGTTGAACACCCCCCCCCCCCCCCCCCCC
>JACXGK010001472.1:6621-46709 GCA_016801125.1 Novumbra hubbsi | reverse complement strand
CATGCCCAATAAGAAACAGATTAAAAACTAAGAAAGAAGAAGGATGGTCATTAATATCAACTACATCAAGCTCAGTTTAAGATCCCGGTTTCATGCTCCCGATATCTCCCAAAACCCACCCACAGGAAACATGCAGTAGCCTGTACGCAGACCTTGGTTAGTAAATCGATTAGTATGGAATTCAACAGAACCCAATCAAATCTCCAAATTAACCAAGCCCTGCTAAGACCGAAACATATTTAATGCACAAGCACACACTACATGCAGTAAACACATGTCTGAATTCAATTACTAAATTACCAGGAACATCAACCCAAAGCAAACACTGACCAAGATAGATTAGCAAACCTCATCCATCACACCCATTGAGTCCCACCTGCGTTATTAGTGAGCTATAGCTAGTGAGTCAGGATATTCTGAGCTCCTCATCCATCACACCCATTGAGTCCCACCTGCGTTATTAGTGAGCTATAGCTAGTGAGTCAGGATATTCTGAGCTCCTCATCCATCACACCCATTGAGTCCCACCTGCGTTATTAGTGAGCTATAGCTAGTGAGTCAGGATATTCTGAGCTCCTCATCCAGATCTCTGCCTCTGCATTCCTGTACAAGTACCTGAGGAGAGGAGGTGTCCATGATGCACGAGGTAGCAGTCTCTCCGGTCAGATAAAGTGTTGTGGGAAGACTGATGAATAAAACGCCAGCCTCATTCTCTCTCTCAGACGCATCGCCCCTGCAGAGGCAAGGCCGTGGGGGGAGCAAGCCAAGATACCGCCCAGCCCTTGCGTCTCCCTCACTCCCACCCCCACCCTCTCTCTCTCCCTCAGCAAAACAGCCTCATCACGGCCCGTCCTCAAACATTCACCCTGAAGTCTCGCCGCATTCCAGAAATGAACACACACACACATACCCCCCGTCTCCCCTAACAACAGGACAGCACACAGGAAGACACACAGCACACAGCATTGACACACTTTACCTTCAGTTTTGGTTTGACAAACTGGGACATGACGACAGGGGCCGGGGCGGGCTAAAAGCAACAATGGATCCGTGGGTCCAGCCAATTAACAGACAAGTCACACCACACCTTAAACGTTCATCATGATATTACGATAAAGACAACTGCAATGCGTTGGAATAAGTTTGGCCCAATCACATTGAAAAGGTGCTGTTATTCACTGTGCCAAAGTATAGTGTGGGGTTAGTTGGGACAGTCCGTTAGTAGCAGGATGTGACTGCAGTACAGTCTTCATGCCCAGTTAAGTGACTCCTTGGTGTTTTGAGTGAAGGGGGGGGGGGCATTTCATGTGAATGCGATGCAACCTGAGACAGATCTAGTTTGTGGGATATTACAAAACTGAAATGTAACAGAGCATGAACGGACAGTTTTACATTATTTCACAGTCACTAAGCAACAGTGTTCTCTGTACAAATTTGATTGTCAGCCAGCCGTGACTTTCACCAAGTTAAACGAGTCAAATATTGAAAATAATCTAGAAAATGCCAGGAACGCGAAGCCAAATCACACCACTATTAATGTGTTTAGGAATGCGAGTTTCAGAACAGAAATGGAATCCATTCAAAAATCTATTCTTTCTCCCCATTTTCTAAGTTGGACAGCTGACAAAATATTCCTCCATGTGAACCTTCCTTGGTGCCTCTGCGACACCAGCAAGAACTACGTTCTTATTTCCATCAAGAATGCATATCTAAACATACATCAGCAAGAATTCAAAACACAGACCTGCTAGTAGGACCTTTGTGTTTAACGTTTAACGCAGTTTGTGGTTGAGCCACACCCAGCCTGTCACCCTGAAGTAGATACGCCATGTCAATAAACTATTACATTAATTGACGGAAGAGGTGGCTGTTTGGTTGTCGTAAAATATAGCTGACTGGTTTCAGTACAGGACGAGTTAACTTTTAAACACAACACATTTTGGCTTCCATTTAATAACGACAGATTTTCGAATTTCTGACAATCATGCCGAATACCAGAGATAATAACAGCCGAGGAGGCTCATCCATCACACAAAACATATTTCTGCAAACAGCCCCCAGCTCTAAGAATAGAGCTAGATTTAACCAATGAGATTATATTAAGGCCATACGACAAAGGACATATTTAAACATAAAGGAGCCATTAGGCTTAACAAGCCCAAGGCACACAAAAAAACTAAAAGGTGAAATGCAGATCACCTGCTTTGCATGCTAAGCTTTGAGGACAACTTGGTGCTAATTCTTTCTAATGAGGACGACAAAAGGATTTTAGCATATCCACAATTTGGCACTACCCATTACAGGGTAGTTGTAAGAAGAGCTGATGTAAGACAGCGCCTGGCCCAAATTGGTAAAGATAATCATTCACCAAGCTGTGAAACCAATCTCCATTTAAAGTATTTAAATGTGACATTACATATACCTTTGATAATGTCTGACAAGGCACGTTTATTCACTTACATTTGGCCTGAACAACTTCTAAAGAGATTGACTGCTGGCTGAATCACTGGCTGTTCATAATAAGTCTGAAACTTAACTTATAAAAAAAGGAATAAAAAAAATCGGAAACATCGCTTAAATATTTGTATTACTTTTCTAAGGCTTCTGACAGAATCATAAGGAGACATGTGACGAGGAAACAGTTAAAGCGATTTCGGGCAGGCCTGGAGATAAATATCCAGCACCCTTTATGTCCATTTCAAAACTGTTGGGGTCGAGTACAAACTACATTTTAGAGATCCATTGGCAATGGTAAGAATCCCAAATTGCAAGATGTAACATCGACAAAGGCCATTGGCACGATCCAATTGCTAAACATCAAAACAATGAACAGTCATCTTAGAAATAGCTGCTAACCGCATTTCGGCATGTAGTTTCTTTGTGTTTAGTATGAAATGTATACCTTAAATTAGATTACCTTATTCTTAAAACCCATAAAAGTATATTTGCAGCTACAACGCCCTTGGCTAGACCAACAGCTGATGCCAGTTTTTCAATGGCATTCCACTAAAGCATTGCTGGGCGGGTCCTTTCGCCACTATGGCCGACACAATGTCTTTCGTCGACAACTGACAATAAATAACTGAATACTGTAATTTACAAAATATCAAGACAAATACATACCACGTAATAAAATGGGTTGTTTATTTAAGTAAGCGTTTTAAAGCTGTATTTTGCTCGACCGATTGGGTAAATTCACGCAGTAAGTTTGTGCACAGACGACTACAGCTAGCAAGCTAACTAGCCAATATGCCAGATAATGTTTAAGCTATTTGCAGTTGTTGCCTTTTCAATCCAATGATATGCTTTTTGCTCAATAAGACATTAACACTTGTGTTTCTGACCGCGGTTAGGCTGGCAATATTAGCTATTTTATGTGCTTTGCATACAGATGCAATGTTTAGTTGCCTGTAACGTAAGCTTGCTATCAACCTAGCAGGGGTAGTGGTGTGGCTAGCTGGATGAATAATAAGCTCGCAAGAGAAAATCTCACAATTCATTTAATTGAAAAGCCTTAAGTGCAGGTTAGTAAACGACAAATAAAAAGCACGCTTACCTCTAATTTGCAGGTAGCTTGGGTAAAATGTTTTTTCTAGAACCGGAGTGTAAACCGATGTCAACCTTTCGGAATGAAAATGCTGTCCACCTTGCCGAGCTTTTTGCGACGTAGTTACCCTATCTATGGTAGTGACATCATACACCGCAGCGGCTGGCCGAGGGTTCGGCGAAGACCACCGAAATTCACCGAACATAATGCACATTGATTTTCACGCTTTGCTTATCAAAATGTGTAACGTCACCATAAAAATGAACATTTATTTATATTATAGGAAACAAATATATCTGGTATACTATCGTATAACCCAACGTCTGAATGGGTCGTGCTCTTACTGAATCTTAATTAGCAATAAGATTTCCAAAATATTTTAATAACTAGGTAATTAATGCAGAAACTTTTATTCAAAGCGACTAGTAATTGCACACATTTTCATACTAGTCCCCCTGGTATTGTATGTATTATATGCTCTACCGTGCTAGCCACACAGGACATTTAACATCCAAACTGCATGCAAACAGTAACACATACTGGTTTGAGATAAATACAACCCAACCAACTGACTTCTATCTGGTTATCAAATGCAAGGTCATCATAACAAGTATATTTTCCCTGTGTAATGTATTGATTTATAAGTCTGTTCATAGACATAACATATACATATCCATAGTCCATCCAAGTGATTTTGTCTTTAGACAAAAAGTGTACCAAAACGTTTTGTTTTCTGTGATCACATGCTGGGAAAGATAATAATTCTGTCATTGTTGTAAAGATCCTAATGTGGTTTTGCCAATTACCCAAAACATAACTCGACCCATTCTGACAAGATTAAAACCCTAATTCCCAGTCATTCTGATTAAAAGCTTCTGTCTGACTAAAATGCTAATGTAATATCAATTCATATTACAATGAAAAATATTTCCCACATATTGGTTCTTAATAGCCTCAAGGTATCACCTCTCTTTAGTCCAATTGTCATAGATCAAGCTTTAGTCAGTTAGTCGTTAGTAGCTTTGTTACGTTAGATAGCCCCATCAACTGACACTTGCATGATAAATAGAACTGAAACAACCAATAGAAACCCGAACCTGCCTCTAGATCTAGAACACCATTTAAACAAGCCCTCAACCACAATCTTCCCATTCATTTCCAAGACGGAACCAGACAAGGAGTATGTCCTTCCCTGAAGCCTCCACGGTGAACACGCAAAACATGGCAGAAAGGGACAATGGCAGCGGCATAATATATGACTTGTAAGTGTTTATTTATTTCTTTGCTATTATATTGTTAACATATCAATGATTCAGTACTCTCTGGTTGAGATATTGCCATGCCAAAACACTTGATATACACTGACCTGTAGCTAAAACTGCTCTGTGTTATATGTTCAACAGCTTTGATGCTGTTGATTCGGGAGTCCGTTTACAACCTACTGCAATCCCAGCCAGATTAGACCTCCAGCAATTACAGGTAAATTTGGCTAAAAGGATGTGCTAATTGCTGGTGTGTGTTGCCCATTGTGTTTTGCCTGTTTCTGACCCCAGGTAGACACTGCACTGAGTTGTCTTGGTAATCCATCCGCTATAGTTGCTAGCATTATTCTGGAACAGACCAAAGGAATATGACTAGTCCAAAGGAATATTAACAATTAATAGTGTGTCAAATGAGACTCTACACACATCAGAATTTTGTTTTGTGTCCCAGGAAATGCCCACCCGGTCTCGGTCAAGAAAACCTCTTGAATCTCAGAACCACAATTATATGAGAAGTCCCAGGATTGTCCTCTGTCCTTGTAAAGGATTTCCCGTCCTCACCTCCATTTGCCTACGGGCCGTGGGTTCACAGGACGAACTGAAAAAGCGACTTCAAAGACAGTTAGTTTTGCCTATCCATCAACGTGACGAATACCACAGGAGAACCAAAGAAGCCGAAGCAAAAGTAAAAATGTTTGAGAGGAAGGCTCGGCTAGTGAGGGCACAAGTCAATGCTTTAAAACACAATCAGGCCCAAAGCAACTACACCAGCAAACAATTACATGTAAGTCTAATTTTCTCACCAACTTAATAATGTTGTACAAGTAAGTTTGCGGATAAATGTGAGAACCTCAGGCAAAAAGGGAGACACGCGGCTAGTATCAGAACAGTCCGAGGGTCTAAATGTATAATTTCAATAATCTGTTCAAATTAAATTTGCTTTTATTTTGATATCTTCCAGGAAATGCAAGCACAAGTGCACAACTGGACAAAAGCTGCTCATCAACTGCATAGACCAAGTACACAGCTTCAAGTACCTAACTCAAGACCTGAATCTGATGACAGCTGTGACACTAGAAGCCCTGGTGACAATTTTTGTTGTTATTGTGACCAACCTCTTACAGCAATCAGCATTGGATTTCGGGATGCAATGAGATCCCGGCAACAATTGAAAAACAGATTTCAGAGACAGTTAGCAACGGTAATGAAGCAACGTGATGAATATAAGAGAAGAGCCAGAGAGGCTGAAGCTAAAGTGAGAGTGTGGGGGAGAAAAAACATTCTGATGAAGGCACAGGTCCGAGCTGCACGTGAAGCCTCACTAACAAACACAGAGTTAGATAATCACAGAAACCCAGAACCAAATATTGTGTGAGCACAGGCCAGCTTCTTGATTCATGCCTGGAAACAGAAGATATGATGACGGTGTTGGTTGAGATTACTGCAATTGGCACAGTGTTAGTTATTTTATGCAAGGTTATGACAGGGTTTGTAAAAGAGATCATGAAAAAGAACATTCCTTCAATTGGTGGAAAACTACTACTATGACTATTGATCTTGAGAACGCGTGTATTTGGTTGTCAGTACATCACAAAATGTAATCATTTTTCATATTTCTTTCCTCTATATTAAAGTGGATAAGCAAACATTTTAATTGTGCATGTAAGATACACTTGACACTAAAGTATTTAGGCAAAAAGCAAATGTTGAAGAATAGACTTGATTACCTTTAAATAGTTTAATTGCAACTCAATACAACTCTATACACTTTCACATATATAAAATAATTGGTGATTGAAAATATATCCTATTTCATAATTAAAGTAGAAGCACACATTTAAATTATTGACAAGCACACATCAACTGCTTCACTGTTGATTCTTGTCACGGGCATTACATTTTAGACAAACACTCACACAGACAATCACTGCTTCCACTGACATGTCCCTGGTTATAACATAGCACCAATTATCAGCCTGGGTATACTGTATGTTTGTGCTATAATACCACTCCTGAAGCCAAAGTTAGAAGAAATGCGAAACAGTCAGTTTTAATGGATACAGTTGTCTTCTACCGTACTCCAGTTTTCCCTTAAACCAGACCCGGGATCCCAAATCAGGCATTTCTTCTAAATATGTTACAGTGGGTGGAGACAAACATGACAAGGAGCTGATGTGATGGCACTGATGTGAGGCTCACCTGGTCACAGTAAACTGATGTGAGGCTCACCTGGTCATAGTACTGATGTGAGGCTCACCTGGTCATAGTACTGATGTGAGGCTCACCTGGTCATAGTACTGATGTGAGGCTCACCTGGTCATAGTACACTGATGTGAGGCTCACCTGGTCATAGTACACTGTTGTGAGGCTCACCTGGTCATAGTACACTGTTGTGAGGCTCACCTGGTCATAGTACACTGATGTGAGGCTCACCTGGTCATAGTACACTGATGTGAGGCTCACCTGGTCATAGTACACTGATGTGAGGCTCACCTGGCCTTAGCACCATCCGAAACAATTTCAAAATTATCGATGTAACAGGGTTTGGTATAGGACATTATCTAGATGGGTGGCTACTTCGTTACAGAGAACAGAACGGAATGATGCAGCAGACGTGAATACATACTGTAGTTAGAAAAACGTGGTTTACAGATTTTTTGTGCCAGGGACCTTTTTGCTGTTAAATGAAAACATCATAATCTACACCCAACTTGAGAAAGAGTTTTGCTGTTGGTGAATGTCTGAACAAAACAAGGGTTGTGCCCATTTGAAATGCAAACCAGGTGCCAACAGAAAACATTGATACATTTTTAAGCCAATTTCCGGCATCTCAACACTGACAGTCAGTTTTAAAAGTGGCCTCATTAAAATGCAATATGGCACTGCCACAAGCAGGTGTTTATCAGATGAGCGAGATGCCATTTAGTGTATTGTTCTAAGTAATACACAATAAATGAAGTACATGGCTCTAGTCCCGGACACCCTGCAGTATCTCTACAGACCCCAGTTGATAACAGCTGAACTATAGAACAACCAACTATTAGACTCTTGTTTGTTCATACATTGTTCATACGGAGTTGATATATTCCAATATGTATATGACGACAAAACCACTTAGTGTATATAAATCAACATAATAAAAAGATGAAAGAAACACTTGAGTACAGACCTGGATAAATATGTTAGCGTATTCAGAGGGGGGGGGGGGTGTCCTTTAAGTAGAAAGTAGAGCCCTGAATAAAACGTGTGTTCTGAGCCTCTCAGATGGGGGACGGCGCTCGGTGGGTGCTGGTGAGCGCAGAGTCTCCGAACACGTTGGCATAGGAGGCTTTGAGGAACTGGACGTAGTTCTGCAGACTCCTGTTGGTGCTGTCCGATTGCTCCAGGCGATCCTTTACATCTTGCAGCCGAGACTGGTACCTCCGCTCCGCCTGAGTATGTTAGACACGCACACACCTTAAAATCTCCACTCTCTAGGCGTGTGTCAAGACGAATATGTGTACGCAACGTGATGCCTCAGCGCTGTGAACGGATCAAAATTAGACACTAAAATGACGTCTCCAACAGGCCCTGACCTCCTCCTTGCCGCGACGGAGGGTGGAGAGTTCTGTGGTGGTCCTGCTTAGCTGGGTCTCCAGGTCCACCACCTTGGACTGGGTGGAGCGCTCCTTGGTTGCAGCACGCTCACGGGTCTGGGACACCTGAATGCCAGGACGGAGACCCTGTTATACAGAGATCCTTACAGCGCGCTAAATGGCTGCGCCCCGTGTGAAATAAAACGACCCCCCCCCCCAAAAAAACCCCCAGACTGACAGACCCTAAATTCACTACGTGCATCTCAATTTAAGGTCCATGCATAAGCAACAATGTGTCACTACAGGGTAGCGTGATCTCAGGCTGCTTCGTTCCCTCCTAACACCTTTTCCTCCAGGATGCCAGCCCCCCCATCACCCGGACCGCAGACGGACCTGGCGTCGAGCATCATCCAAGGCCTCTTCTAGCTGCCGGGTCAGGTGGGTGCACTCACGGGACTTCTCCTCCAGGCGAAGCTGGTTGCCATGGATGGTCTCCTCTCGCTTGGCAACCACAGCCAACAGGTCCTGGTTCTGACATTTGGCCTCCTCCAGCTTCCTGTGAAAGGAGAGGCAACGTGGGGAGCTAGGGGGTTAGGAGAATTACAGAAAGACACACACACACACAGTCTCCAGTGTCACCCTAGAGTGCAAGCAAACATTGTTGCACGGGGGAATTGCTCCTGTAATTACAGTGCCTGAAAAAGGGGTATGTTATTGTGATTTCATTGATGTTTGGATTCGGTACCAGGATGCTAATGAAACACCACCACTGATGTTGTGTGAATGTGTGTGTGTGTGTGTGTGTGGGACATCTGTCAGACCTCTCCAGGCTTTCCACACGGTGCTGCAGCTGCTTGTTCTCCTCCATCAGTAGAGAGTTCTTCTGTCTCACCAGCTCCACCTGGCTGCCCTGCTGCTCCACCTAAACACAATTCCATTCGTGAAAACCACCCGTGAGCAAATAATAAACCTTTAATAACGCAGGAAGAGCCGCCCCGCACCATTACACACAACACACATTCTAAACAATTACACACACCCCTTACACACACCCCTTACACACAACACAGGCCGTAAGATGACCCACATCACGGGTACAGCACACAACCCGATCCACACCTTAACTCGCAGGTCTGCCAGGGCGGTGCTCAGCTCGTTGCTGCGCCTCTCCTGGGCGCGTTCCCGGTCCTGAGTTTCCTCCAGCAGCACCTCGGAGCGTCGCAGCGCCTCGGGAAGAGGCTCCAGTTCCGCCAGCCGCACCAGCAGGTCCCTGCGCACCGCCTCCACCTCCCTCTCCACCTGGTCCCGGACCTCCCGCGCCTCGCGCTCCGCCTGACCGAGCCGGGCGCAGTACTCGTCTGCCTCCGCCCTCGTCTTCAGCACCTGCGCAGGGGGTGGTGTTAAATAGATGAAACGGACACACACACACACACACACAACACACACTCACTGACAGTTCTCTAATTTGGTCGGCATAACGAGGGATTGTGTGTCCCAGGTGGGTGTGAAGCGAGGCTCTTGGAACGCCACGGGTCGTGAGTCACACAGGTGGATTAGTACGAAAGTGCAATGCAAGAGTGTCAGCTAAATTGTGAGTTTGTGCAGTTTTGTACAGACCTGGGTCTTATAGCTGTCCACTAGGCTCTCGTATTGCTTCACGGAGGCTTTGACCTGCTGCCCCTCTGACTGGGACAGAGTCAACTTCTCCTCAACAGCAGACAGGGTGGCCTGACGGAGCAGAACACACAACAGTCCGCATTTATTTTTCTACAGAGCCATTATCCGTGCTAAACCTTTGTCTCTTTCCCACAAGACCTGTAGATAACAAAAGGTTCACATCCTAGGTTTTCCGGTGCACGCCTCCTTTTGCAGTAGGATAAAAGACGAATGCCCATCCTATGGGATGTTTGTGGGGAACCGGGTGAATAATGTCAAGTGTCCCGGGTCACGGACCTTCAGGCTGTGGTTCTCCAGCTGGGTGTGGGTCACCTCTGTGGTGAGACTGTGCAGACGGTCCAGCAGGCCCTGTCGCTCGGCCCGACCCTTATCCTCCGCCCCGTGAAGCTGCTCCGTCAGGTCTGACACACGGCTTAACACACACACACACCGGCGTGGTCAGCTGGCCATCATGTTACAGCCATACTGTACCTAACCACAGACAGAAGTACGGAATTGTGTCTCTGGCCGCCACCTGTTGAGGGCCGACGCCTCCTTCTCCAGCCGAGCTTTGTCCTTCAGTTCCTGGGCGTGGCGACTACGCCAGCTCTCTGCCGCTGACACGGCTTCGGCCGTCTGGTTCTCCTGTGGAATCCAGATGATTTACCATTATTCACTCCCTGGCACGGGAAAGGCTACAGGGCTTTTGTGTCACCCAAGCATCACCAAACACTTCCGTTATTATCAAGCCGATCGTTTTGTGTTTTTACAGCATTACTTTTCTTTAAACTTGAAGATGAAGCAGAGCGAGAACACTGATCTTTGACCCGTTTTAAGACCTGTCCAATGTTCTGGTCCCACCCACCATGTCCTGTAACTGGGCACTGAGCTGCCCGGCTGTGCCTTCGCTTCGCTCAGCCCGGTGTTTCTGGGCCCGCGTCGCTCTCTTCAGGGCCTCCTTATCGGCTTCAGCCTGAAGTTTTAGCCGCCGCAGTTGCTCAAGCAGGTGATCCATCTCACCCCGCTGCTGATTGGCCCCACGCTCCAGGTTCTGAACCAATCAGAGAGCAGAGGATGAAGGGAAAAAAAACATAACGCATTTTGTGTCTGCAACAGAAAAGAGCAAAAAGATCCTATTTCTCTCAACATTCGGGCAAAGCTCAAATAAACACAGTCTAAACTGCTCAGAGCAGGTTGAGCCGTGTACAAAACCAAACCAAAACAACCTGCCTATCACTCTACCTTGATCTGCACGGCAAGACGATTGTTTTCAGCCTCTTTACTGCGTAACTGGCTCTGCAAGTGGGCCCTTGTAGATTCCAACACTTTAGACAGTTCACCTGTAGTCTTACCATTCTCCTGAAGTCACAACAGAGCGCAAATCATTTACAAAAGTAACAGGCTACGATGAAAAAAGTAACTAGGCAATATATTGTCCTGTTGTAAGGAATGTCATTTTCGATGAACACTTTGATTCTGCGGGTTGTACAACTTAAAGTACTGTACTGCCTTTCTACTGTACCTTCTCAGTGTCCAACAGAGCAGTCAGTCGATTCACTTCTTTCTCTCTCTCCTGGAGTCTCACCACGAGGTGCTGCGAGAGGAACAACAGACGAACATTAACGTCTGTAGAACCATCCATTAGGAGGACCCTTGAGGTATTCATAACCCAAGAAATGTTTTGCTGACAGACGGTGGCATATTAAAACAAACACACTGAGTTTTCGGACTCTGTCTCCACCAGCCTCTTCAGAAGAACCTCCTTCTGCTCCGACATCCTCATGGATTCCACCTGAAACGAAGCACAACCACCACAGATCAAAGCGCGGCTGTCGACAGGCTGTCAATTCTAACGGGTTTGCTGCCTTTGTCTGCATCCACATCTCGGCGGTTTTCATCATGTCAACATATCACCCCATGTCAAGTTGCTGAAACTCAAAGGGAGGACGGGGGTTCAATGCAAGTCACTTATTTTCCCCACACAAGACCGCTGTAATTGCTAGCGGTAGATGGTTCCACTCGGCAACAGGGTCGGTCTGCCCTCCAGGTGCTGTGAGGATGTACCTCACGTCCGTGCTGGTCCCTCAGGAGGTGGCGAAGACACCGGTTGGTCGCCTCGAATCTCTCCAGCTTCTGCAGCAGCAGCTCCTTCTGACGCGCCATGAGGGAAGACTCGGAACTGGACATCTTCTTATGAACCAAATCAAATCAGTTCGTATGTCAGCGACTATGTTTCACCTTACCGTATACTGCAAATTTATCCATGCATGATTCGATGTTTTTCAACAACACGGCCATGTCCCTGTTCCCACTCACGCTGGTGCCCCTCGTCTTGGCGACGCTCTCTCTTAGGGCTGATACCTGCCTGGCCGCAGAGGCTCCGTCCAGCTCAGCCTCCATCAGCTTCCTGAGCAGAGCTTCCTTCTCCAGGCGCATGGACTCCACAGACTTCTCCAGTCTGGACAGGTGCGTCGTCAGACGTGGTTAAGGGGGTGCAGAAAAAATACCCACCTTTGTATATCATGTGACAATAGGCCAGTGATAATGTTTTGCACGGGTTGCTGGTGGGTATCAGCAACTTCATTTTCCCGCAAAGGATCGGATTTCGTATTTAAAGGATTAACAAATAAAATGGCTTTCCGCACAATCGAGGAATTTTTGGTAGGCTAAATGAATCAGAGAAGTAAGACTTAGTAAGAAGTAAGACTTCTGTCTGGAGAAGTACTGGAACGCAGTCTATTAGCGGCGCTGCAGACTCCTGATTACCCACATCAAACCGTCCAGGGTGATGACTCCCAGACAGGCCTTTCTGAATCTGGAGATAACTTCACATTCTGACCAACACTGTCCATTCATTTGTTTATAATACAGAGGGGGGAAAAGAATGACAGTGGAGCCTGAAAAGTGAGACAGTGTTAAACGTATTAAGAACTTAAATTTGGACCTGCGGCATTGAGTTTCTCCTCATGCCTACCTGCTGTTGCAGTCGGTCTCCTCCAACATCTTCTCCATGGACTGGCGCAGACGGGAGTTCTCCCTCTCTGTGACCTCCAGCTCCTTGGCCACCTCAGCCAACTCCTCCTCCTGCTCCTCGATGACCCGCTGAGATACGCTCAGCTTCTCCGACTGGCGCTCCAGCTGCTGTTCCTTCTTCCGCAGCTCTACCTAGACACACGTAGAAAAGGAAATACATATTGTAAGAAGCAGGGAACAAAGGGCATGTGTGGATTCTGTTCAAAAGATTTGCTTTCAATAATGAGAGTATTAATATAGAATTTAATGGGAGGGACGGACCTCACTCTTCAACGAGCTGACCTCCGTCATCAGGCTGTCAATTTTCCTCTCATACTGGCTGATTCGTCCATGTAACACTTCCTCCTCCTCAGACGAAAGGTCGGCCAATCGCAGTGGTGAGTGGGAGGTCTCTAGCTCAGCTAATGGTGTGATCTCCAGACGATGAGTTGGCCCCTGAGGCATGAATAGGTTCTGTGATCATGGGTACTGTCACAAGGTGCTGCTTCAATAGGCATATAAGACACATGGATATGTGATAGCATGACAGATGAGACTGAAGGAGTGAAAACCATTTCAGACCTCCCATTTGTAGGAGGCGTCCCGTGTGGAGGCTCTCCCAGGTGGTATCCACGGCACCCGTGCCTTGACCTTTGCAGTAGGTCGCAGGTTGGCTCCTTCACCTTTCGTCTTACCCTAGAACACAGACAGAATGGAACTCCAGGGAGACACTCACACAGTGAATCCAAAACATTTCACAACAGTGGAAAATAAATATGCAGTTCCAGACGGCACAGGAGAACGGAGCATACATTTGAAGACTTTTACAAACAATGGACAAAAAGGCATTTGTTATTTTCAGCACCATAAGCACTTTTCAGCCTCCAGCAAGAATGGTACTGACAGGAACCTAGGACATCTTAAGAACCTTATCAAATGTCTTCTCCTGATAAACGCTTTCCTACCTGTGGTGTCCCGGCAAGGCTCCTGGTCTTCTTCACGTGCACGTGCACCGGCGTGCTTTCATTCACGTGCACATGTAGCGGTGGTGAGATGGATCGGGTCCTCATTGCTTTTTTCTGTAAGAGCAGCATCACAGCCCACAATATTTCTCCACCGCCTTCTCCATTATCATCTGAACCTTTCTACTGTGGCTTATTACCACCAAACCTTTCAAAAAAACTCAACCAAAGGGGGAATTCTCGCAAAGCAGACAAAATCAGGTAAACCAAAAAAGGGAGTGAATTACAGCGAAAGGCAGGAGGTGGTAAGGGACCACTTACTTGGTCCACCTCTCATATAAACACCAACGGAATTCTGGTAATTGTAAACAAACATGGCAGGGTGGGTTCACTGTTATATTTTGCAATGTTATTTGAAAGGCTTCTAATCAGGTTTGGTACTCGGGTAGTGTCAAGAATAGTAGGCAAATTTCAAAGTATCCAAAAGGTTGCTTGATCATCCCTGAGACAACATACCTTGTCCAAATTGTTCCTAGGTCATTACTGTACTGACAACAGGTTCCTCATTCTTATTCAGCTACCTGGTATAATAATGGTTTCAAATATGTCGAATTCTGACAGTAATATCTATGTTAGATATGAACTTGCAGCCTATATGTAGTGATCATGTCAATCCTTGTTTACAGTACAGAGAACCCAAGGCTTACTTACCTACCTACCTGGTAGGTGATGTACAATAGTATGATCGTATTTCTGAGCAAAGGATCATCCCCTTCTGACACTAAACTGAGGCCAGTGAGCAGGTAATTTAGTTCCACTCCTTTACTAAAACAATCCAGTTTGAAAAGAAAAACAATTCTGAATATCTAAAGGATAATTAGCCATGTCAGTAAATAGGCAAACCCTTATTTATTCACCTAATAACTTGTTTGTTGGCTAACTAAACCACGTCTAAAGCCAGCACAGACTTTGGGTAGAGAAAATGGAACCAAATGCCAGCTAAACCCAAGACTCGTGCGACGTGTGCAGATTAGCTAAAATAAGATAACGTTTGTTAACCCGTTTTAGTAGCTATGAAGATCATCAAAAGTCACTTACCATGTAAAGACTTAATTATTCATAAAAATGGTGGAATGTAGATATTGTGAAATATATCTCATATAACTTAATTAACTTCCCAGCTAGCATTTAATTCAAAATAGTCAAAGCGTCCTCAGATACATCTCTTCCGGTACAACAAGCGTACTGGTATGTGATTGGCTCATTCAAAACGTTGCCTGTCTGTGATTGGAACAAAGGGTTGACCATGGTAGCCTTGTGTTACCAGTTGTTGGTAGCAACGGGGTCCTCCTTAGAAACCAATCTAGGTTCTGTTCCAGTTAATAAAACTTTGCACATAGACAAATCACAAACAGACCGCATGTAAATGATCATTTTACCATCGGGCACAGATGTTTATTCTACATGTCGATTTTATATTTAAGAATCTATATTAGATTCTAAATATAAGAATTATATATCAGAATCCGAATTATGATGAATATACGCTTGTTATTAGGAAAAAACAATGCCGTTACTAAATATCGCTGCTAAGCTGCTGTTGGTGACAATTTACTGTCCAATCCCCGCGGACACCACATTGAAACAGCCCAAATGCTATTTCTTCTTGGAAACCTCCGCATCGGGCAACACTGGTTACACACGCAACGTCACATTGATCATCATAAAAATGCATTATGGAACCACAAAACAAATACAGACGTTTGTCAATTCAATGTACACTAAATAGTATGTAGCAAATTAATCATAATATAATTTTCTCAACCGTTAGGTTATGTTCTTGTGGGCCCCTGTGATTCACACCCAAGCGCACCCATCACACCTATTTAGGCTCCGCTTATGAACTGCAGCATAACAGATAAAAAACTTGATTTGCCACTTTGTGCTTACATTAGAAAATGCAACAACATGTTAATGTCAAGTCAGTGTTGAGGTCTGGTTGGTCGTATTCAATGTTGAGTTCTGGTTGACAGTAGTCAGTGTTGAAGTCTGGTTGGCAATAGTCAATGTTGAGGTCTGGTTGGCAGTAGTCAATGTTGAAGTCTGGTTGGCAGTAGTCAATGTTGAGGTCTGGTTGACAGTAGTCAATGTTGAGGTCTGGTTGACAGTAGTGAAAGTTGAAGTCTGGTTGGCAGTAGTGAATGTTGAAGTCTGGTTGGCAGTAGTCAATGTTGAGGTCTGGTTGGCAGTAGTCAATGTTGAGGTCTAGTTGACTGTTGTCAAAATAAATAAATGACCTAATTGGTCAATATACTATTTTCCTTGGTTGACACCCTGTCACGTCGCCCCCTGGTGCCGTTCGACGTCGCCGGCCTTCTAGTGGCCATCGTGTATGTTTGTCCTGTTTCCCCATGTCCTGTGAACGTACCCTTCTCTAATCCTTTGCACATCGGTGCCTAGTTATCTGAGTATTTAAGCCCCTGTGTATCTCGTCTCCGTGTGTGTTATTGTCGCTGTGAACTGTGTTCTCAGCCTTTGTTTTGGGCGTTCGTTGTAGTCGCATGCCCGTGCCTTTACGCGCGTTGTTTTGGATGGCTACCTCCGGAGAGAGGCTACATTATCGTTTATAAAAACACATCCGTTTTTTGCTCACCCCTGCATTTTGGTCCCGTTCATTTCCACACCACGACATCACACACCCTTGCTCTTTACTATTCGTACATGGCATTATGAAATGTTTAGCCAGACTATTATCAGGTCCAGGGGATGCGAGATTAATTGTGGGTTTCCGGATCCTTATTCTGATCCCTTCAAGATCTGGGACTTTAGTGAATAACAAATATATATATTCCTCCTAATTCTTTTAACATATGCATAATATATACATTGAATCACTTTCAAACTTCAGTTAAACATTAAATAATTCCAAGTTAGAAAGCAAGGGGTTTTGATAACATGAGGTACATCAGCACATACAGAGATATGAGATTGTAAAACCATTTTGGACTCATTGGGTCGGTCAGTATCACCCATCTAAAAATGCAATGCTTGATTTTAAGGGAGGAGCTTGAGACAGGCTTCTCGTTCAAAATCTGCACAGTATACTTTACCTCATACAGCTATTTCCTGTATGTTTCAAAAGGGAAAGTAAGTAACTGTGACCGGTTAGCGCCAGCAACGTTTTACTTTGGATAAGAAAAAGGTATGTTTTTCACAGAGATTTCACTCATTTTACAAATAAATAGAGTATCTTACCTGTATTTCTACTGTCTCTACAGTACTGTGCGAAGTAATCAACAATGGAGAACGCTTCCGAAAAGCTACTTGCCATTCTTGAGGAGCTAGACACGGCAGAGTTCAAGAGATTTCAGTGGTATCTGATTAAAGGTGTGTTTGATGGGTTTCCTTCAATTCCCAAGAGCCAGCTGGAACATGGAGATAGGACAGATGTTGTGGATAAAATGATCCAGTCTTACAGTTCGGATAGTGCAGTGAAGATCACTGTGGAGATCCTGAGAAAGATGAACCAGAACAGTCTCGCTGTGAGGTTACAGGAAAACATATAGGTAATGTACAGTCTTATCTCAGAGTCACATCATACAGGTAGATTTGTTTTATACTTGGAATATGGGGAGAAAGTACTGCACAGAGTTTTGCAATAGGAAAATATTAATGCATGTCTTATTGTTTTTTTTTCACATGCTTAATGATGAGGACAGAGGAGGCAGCCGACCAAATAAAGTTGTATCTCAGGAATGGTTCTACCTGGGCCCTGACAGAAAAGTACCCTTAGGGGCAACACTTGGACACTGACAATTGTTATTAATACTACCCTAGAAAGGAATTGCATTTTGATATGGCCACATGCCAACCAATGTTTTTATTGGAATTTAACACAATTCTTTATTTTAAGTGAATGTACGACAAAACATACTTAAGAATTACATATTAATAAGACATTCACATCTGAAAATAAATTTAAGCAAGTGGGACACTAAAGGGGAATACATTTGTGGAAGCACAAAGATAATTGGAAAAAACAGAAGACAGATGAAAAGAACATGTACTTTATTTTGTGAATAAACATTGAAGGACGCCTTTCCCACTTTCTTGGGTCTGTTAATAATTTGCAAAAGAATCTGACAACGGTACATGGAACTTCACAGAAAATAATCTTCATAAATACTGAAAATAGCATCTAAAGTTTGTTTCATCAGTTAGTCATAAAAACTTGGGTAAAAGTAATAATGAGGTGAAATCAGGAGGGCTGGGGGGTGGTCCAAAACCTTCCATAAATCTATAGAGAACTCCCAAAATGATTTTTTTTATCAATAATTATTGTAAAAAAATATAGGTCATCAAGGACGCTTTAGAATTTGCAAACCTAATTTATTTATTCCCTGGAATGAGGCTGCGGTCGGGGAAGCCTGGATAAGTCAGTATTTTGTATATTATTCTTTTTTAGAAATGATTATCACAATACAGATATTTCTGCAATAATTTTTATCAGATTAACAAAAAAACAACCAAGAACATAAAAACACAGAAAAAGGGTGTTTATGAAAAATGAACCAGCATAGTAGGGCTTGTTTATGAATGTAGGCCAATTTACAAGGAATTTTCTGTAATTCAGAATTAAATTGGAGTAGGAATTCGATGCCACCAAACCTTTCAAATACAAGATTTGTAATACGATTTATAATTCTCTTAATAGGTTCGAAGTTTAATTTTGAGCTTTCTTTTTTATCTATACATATCTTTAGAGAGACCATCAGGCTTTTCGTTTTAAGCAAACAGTTAAATTGATCTAGTCGCCCAATAATTCCTATTCAGCGTCAGTAGTGGTTGTGTTGCTGCTCGTGCACACGGAGCTGAAGGCGACAAAGCTCACACACACAGTTAACCCGACGGCATTCTGACTGAAATCACTACAATACATGAAATAATGTAAGTACATAAATTGGATTATGTTGATTCCTTTATAATTGATTTCTGTACAATATTCACTGGTCCTCAATCAAACGTTGGATTTACTAGATTCCCAACATTGTGTTTAGAAGAGTATTTCAGCCAACATTACTTGCTGGGCGGTTTTGAAGCCAAATGAATCATAGTAATGTAGCTCAACTTGTTATTTGTTGCAAGCGTTACAACTATCCTGCCCAGTCAGTGATGACGAGGATTTACCAGGAACTACTGTAAGTTTGTGACTCGATATATTTGAGCAAGAATGTGTGTGTACATGGGACTAAAAGCTTGGTTATCTATCATTATATTTCTGAACCGAGAATTGTGCATCACGAACAGGGGTATCTAGATCATCCACTTTTTTCAAGGAGTTGAAATGTCATCAGAACTCCAAAACTCAGAGCACAAAATAACTTCCAACATTCCCACTTGGTATGTTGTTCAAAAGTAATTCCCCACTGCCAATAAAATGTAACATGGAATCAGCAACAACACTATGTCTGCAATGTCAATAATATGGTTATAATCTAATTTACTTCTATGCATAACAGTGCCATGGAATGTGGTTTCCCTGGTACAGTACAACATTACACATACTCATTACATATCACATGTTAATTACATAAATAGTACATAGAGTAGGAAATATTCTGCAATATGTAGTTGTAATAGAATAACTTTTATGCTCATCGCTGTGGTTCTTTGTAACAAAAGCGCAGAAAAAACATGATCCAATGGTTGACATAATTGGTGAGATGACAGTGTCCATGAACACAGGTTGACAATAATATGCAGAAGTCTTAAGCGCCCAGACTTTTACTTTTATTTGGGTAGAAAGTGTATATTTCTACAAGAAATAATATCAAACTATCATGAAGATAAATTACATTGTTGTCTGACTTCACTCTATACCTGGTAGAGATGAATGACATTGTTGTCTGACTTCACTCTATACCTGGTAGAGATGAATGACATTGTTGTCTGACTTCACTCTATACCTGGTAGAGATGAATTACATTGTTGTCCGACTTCACCAGGGGTGGCTAACATTTAGCCTTGTAGGTATCAGGTGTAACCGGAGTAAAACACTTACTATTTAAATAAGTGGCTTTAGTTTGAATTTCAGACGCCCAAGACTTGTGTACAGTACTGTTACATCTCTTCATTATAAACTTCAAGAAAAGGTCTTTATAAATGTGGCTTCCATGTCTGACTGATTGGTGGATATTCCCATTGCGAGTTCCTGCGGGACCCGTTTGTGGAATTGACGCTTGGAGTCACTTGTCCAAAGGGCCTCCTACAGGAAACTCATCACAGTTCCTTTCTTTCCAACCTGATGTGGTTCTAACGCATAGAACCTAATCACAATCCTGTGGAATACAAGTTTACCTACAATTACACAAATATGTTACAAATAAACAGAATAATTGCAAATCAAATACATGCTTCAATGTAAATCTAAATGAAACAGAATATTATGGTAATATTAAATGCACATTCATGTGGGAAGTATTCATTGCCCTTCACTTCCTCAAATGTTATGTTGTGTTATGGAATTCAATTCTAATTGATCAGTATTTTTTTCCATCAATACGCCTCAAAGACAGAAATGTGTGGAGGGTTGGGTACAACAAAGTTATTCTCAACTACACACGTACATTATTACTCATGTACATTGCCGGATTTCTTGTGTAACAGAAAACTACTTCCTGAAGTGTATTTGGTATTTGTCTTGCTGCGTACCTCCCTCTTGTGGCCTTGTTTGTGCCTACATCTGTTCAGTGCTAGATGAAATGACCCTCGCGGTCTTCCGTCTATTTCAGCAAGCACATAAAGCCGCGGGAGTGGGGTGCACAGCACAAAAAAACGCAACATATTCTCTCTGCTACAGCATCTTTAGGGTGAGCATGTAATGTAAAGGTGAACCGAAGTGAATTATCAGGATACATTCAAATGCATATTTATCCTCAGTATCAAGTGGACACATTAGCATCGGTTACATGCGCTAAACTACAAACCTGTCCTCGGTAAGGCCAAGTTCTCCTGAAAGAAAAGGAAAGAGGTTGGCACTGTGTTGCTTGTTCTTCTCCGCAGTGTCCGTGACACCGATAGCAGACACGGACAGTATCACGCAGGGAGCGCATGTTCCACCAATTAGCATTGGCAGTCCAGGTTTCACCACCAACATCATTCTCTGCATTAAAAGAGATAACATTCACACCAGATGTCCAAACCCCGTGTCGTGTTGGTGGTAACCATCTCTAATAACACTATTGCGAGAAAATTTCGCTTTTAAATAACATTTTGAAAGAAATGCCGACAGGCGTAGCCTGTAAAAAAACTGACCTCTTCGGGTTTCCCAAGAACAGCAGCTGTTTTGGAGCACAGCTTTTTCAAGAAGTCCTCTGAAAAAGTACTGGCTGGTAAGTTACTTTCTAAATCAATGAACGGCATTGTGATTCAAAAGATACCTTACTGTGAGACAGAAATAATGAAGGTCAACGTGACACAACAGTTTTATTCCGGATTTTTTCCCCGGGACTTCTCATTGGTCTGGAGAGTTACGCCTCTCGAGTAGCGATTTGTCGGTGACTACTGTCAGATCTTAAAGGTGTTCGAAGATATTACATACCATATTCTTTTTGATATAAGTCTGTAATCGGATAAAGTACTACTTAGTTTTCATATTTTAACCATTTCATTTTATGTTATTAATGGCAAAATACCATATGATCAAATTAACTAAGAGAAAACCTCTTCGGTTTTCTAAATAAAGATTCAGAACTTTACACTCCAACTTTTAGATTTGCCATGTATTGTTTGAAACGGTTTTAAAACCTCTCATGCGGAATAGTAAATTGGTCTGAACAATTATTGATCCTCGAATTTTGCGCAAATCTGTTTGACACATTTCCACATAAACAAATTACATTTGTACATACAATTATTTTGAAAATAAGTTCCTTTTCTTGTAAATAGGATATGTCTATCTGAACAATCCTGAGCATTAAATCATATAGACCCAAGTCTCCTGCAGAAAGTAAATAGCAGCTCTTTATTGCACATCTCATAACATCACCAAAACAATTATACAACATACATTAACACGTCGACAGTGAACAAACATTATTCCTTTCTTTTTAATGTGGAAAGTTGTTTTTATGACTGAGGGGCTCATCGGTTTTATCTATTACGCATTAACCTGAACATGGTGTCTCGTCCAGGCTACCAAAACCATCGCTCAAACTAGTGAGGTCACACCTGAAAGAGAAAGGAAACAACAAGTCAGAGTGCGTGCGTTGCCGAGCCAACCCGGCTGTCCCACAACAACCTAGTAATTCATGCCTGGGTGCGCAAAACACAACATGAAGTGGGGTTAATGTTTTTTGGTCACACTGTGTGACAAGCTGTTATCTAGGTCTACACGCGAGTCGCCTTACCGTGTGAGCCCTTGCACTGTTTGAGAGCCTCGTTGAACCCCTCGCACAAGGTCAGGTCAGCCTGAGTGGTGGCGCAGTCCAGGAACTGACGCACCTCAAACAGACATGGACCCGACTGGGAGGTGGGAGGTCGAGGAGCCTCCTGCATTAGCACACACACACACACACACACAATAAGCCAACTGTAAAAAAGGTCTTCAGCACAGTCTGAAAGACATCTTCAATCACTATTGCCATGTGGCGGACACATTACACATGTATAACATCGGGTTTGAATAACAGAACACTTCATTGGTAGTTTGATATTGCGCCTTTTAACTGGTTTGAATTCACACTGTTCATGGCATCAATATAATACATCATCTCATGCCTTTATGGATGGTTTTTCCAAAATGGAATTCCAACTATTTCGTCAAGCTATAATTATATAGCTGTCCACAGCACCACAAAATAATCCCAGTTGTCTAGAGAAGCATGAGACGGTACGTAGTAAATGGGTGGAGCAAACATGACCTCAGTGAATCTTATATAAAAAAAACTCCTCCCATCTTTCTAAAGCCTACAAGTACATCTGTAGAAAACTGACCTCAATTAAAATGGACATATCAAATGGCAACCTATTTAAATACCTAAGAGTGTTTGATACACGTAAGAGTGTTATTTCTATTCTTCAACGACACAGTACCCAATGACAGAAATATTTGCCAGGTCCCAGTTTATTTCTTAAAATGTCTATATGAAAGCGAAGAGGTCAAACCATTTAGGGCAGTAGCTTATGTCTACCAGGGCTGCCAAAGACAGTTTAATGCTTCTCAGAGACGGTAACGGATTTAGCGGTCACAATCCATCTTTGGCTGTCGTTCCTTCCAGACAAGATAGCGTCACAACCTAAATAAGAATACAAATCCCTTCCTTCTCGTCTGCCATTAGGCTTAGGTGCCTTGTTCAAGGGTACAAAACCAAATACCATGTCGGCTCAGGGATTGTATTGCATCCCCGGTGAGCACAATAGCCCATGGTAGAAACCAATCTGAGCCTAGTCCCATGTCATTTCGCAATCTCGGACCACTCCTTACTTCCAGTCACATGCTCTCACCCCGGTCCTGCTCACCTGGTATGGGCCAGCAGCGGGTCTTGCTGGTTCCGAGTTGCTGCCACTGAAGGCGCCGGTGAGGGCACTGCCCATGACGTGGCCCACGGCAGAGCCTACTGCCACCCCGGCTGCGGTGGTGGCCATCTGGGCCATTAGGCCGGGCCCCTGGGGGGCAGTGAGTGCTGACGGGGGAGGAGCGACTGGCGCCGGGGCCTGATGGGCCGGGGCCTGATGGGCCGGCACCGAGCTGGAAACGGAGAAGGGTAACCAATGAAAATGAGAGCAATAAAAATAGAGTGACTTGAAGTCACACTTTTGCTCTGGCTAGAAAGACGGCAAACACTGTTACATCAGTCGGTCCTGTGTGATCAGCTACATTACCGAGGAGCTGGGCCCTACTCCCATATCTACACGTACAGTAGAATATCGCCAACAAAGAATACAGGTAAACATCTTAACCTCAACAGCATTTGTTGAAATGTAATAACTTGGTGTTTTACGTCGTCACATTTTGATGGACAGTGTTGACCTTCTACCCAGTGGCCTTGAGAGCTGTACTGAAAAATGACTGACTCAGGTTTGGACAATAATAAAATGGTAGTAGTTTAGGGCTGTATAGCAATGGAGTTGTATGTTATCAAATTACAACAGATACGGTTACTATACCCAAAGAACAGCTAAGAAACGGGGCTGCAACGTTGTAATAAACAGACATCTGAAGCATAATCGTTCGAAATACATTACCTGACAGGTGCCGAAGAACGACTTCGACTTCCTCTTGCCATTTTTGCCGAAGAAAATACTTTCTTTAGCACTTGAAGATCCTGCCAGGACAGACCGCACGTTCCCAGAAAGAGTCCTTTCGTAATGCGAAGGCGCGGTGGATAGGAGTAGGCACACGTGCCAGTGACCTTGTGTACTACGCGCCGTAAGCGCATGCGCGCATGTACCAGCCGGATCGGTTGTTTACCTTGAACTTGACTTCTATACCACTCTAGAAGACTACTGAAATAAATCCGATTTGTATTTTGGACAAGTACAGTTCAGTACAATGTTTTTCTTATGACACAAAAACGTGTTTTGGTTATTTTAAAACTCAGACGATGATATCAACTTTCTAGACGTTTCTGACGGGATAATAAAATAATTCGCGTCTGACCAGGTTTCTCTGACGGTCCAGTGAACCTAAATGTCCATTAACTGTCAGCTTGGCAGAAGTCAATCAACCCCAATGAACAGATATTACTTATAGTTGTCAAACAGCCTATATGTAATTTTCTGATATATTGCCTTTCACGGCCACTTGATGACGCTAACAGTCCTGAACGGAAAAACTCCCATTAAACCTAGCAATTTAACGGTCTACCATACATTTTTAATTATAATTCATTGTAATGTAAATCGAAAAATACTGTTTTTTTCTAGTTTTATAAAACAAATTGAGGCAGTAGAGTCATTGTCTTGTCTCCTTTATGGAAACCCATAATGAATGTTATGTATGTGGTGTGCTACTTTTTCTGCCAAGCGGAGATGTAACGGCACTGTTTTAGGAGGAGCAGATGGAAAGAGCAAACACTAAGAGCTGTGAAAACAAAGGGTTCCATTAAGACTTCACCTGAAGCTTGTACATTTTCCTTACATTCTTTAGCCTCCTAGGTGGTGAATGTCAGGAGAGAGTTATTGCCTGAAGGAGATGCTTTAATTAAACATTAGTCAGGTATTGCACACAATTTACACCTGTGGCTTGCAGGAAAACACAGAAGCAGACGTAGCCATCGTTTGATGTTTGCCTCTAATCATTACAATGATGTGGATAATTGGTGCCTCTGTGTCTGTCTATGTTTCTGACTGTTTCCAGAGTTTTCCAGGGGTCTGCCCTAGTCTTTAAACTTTGACCTCTTTTTACTTGCCCCCTATTAGTCACATCTATCCTGTTTGTGACGTGTTTGTGACTATCATTTTTAGTGATACTGGTAGTAAGTTAAAAATGTATCTCCAATTTCAAACCACTACCGACCACAAGGTCAGAGATAACAAGGGATGAACATTATTATTATTATTACAACTATTATATCAACAAGGAACACAGACTGAGTCCAAGGACTATTTTACAGATGGGCCCTACACATACATATTTACATATACAGTTTGGACACAGTGATTAAAAACAAACAGAAAAAACACTGAACAGAGAAAACAAAACGATCACCGACAGCAGCAGACAAAATACAATGCTTTAAATGCAGGTGTTATTCCCTCAGAAGGTACGATTCGTCCACATCGGGCAGGCTGAGGTTTGGGATGGATGTGGCGGTCGAAAGGAGCTGGCGTTCTGATTCATTTCAACATCGTCCAGCAGGGAAACAATAAAAGCCCCATTCTGCGATTTGAAAAACCAAGCACAGCGATCACAAGCGCTTCGAACAGCTGACGATAACACGCCTGTGTCGCACGGTCAGAAACATTCGCGCGCGCGCTTGTGTGTGTGTGTGTGTGACGTTAAATGTTGACACGTTTGTGTAAATCAGAATATACATCCCAGGTGCTGAGGCTGTGGTGTCATTGAAGAATAGCCCCATTCATTCGCCATCACCACAGTGCCTCCCCAAAGAGAATGACTCACAAAGGCATACAGGTTATAAGACAGCCAAAAGGCCCGTGAGGCATTTCTTTCCATTAGACCAGCCAAAGGTGATGAACGGCATACCCCTCTTCTGGTTTTAATAAATTAGGGCAGTTAAGGTGTGCTAACTCCACGGGTTTCACTCCAATGCTTCCCATTGGAAGGACAAATGGGTACACATAAAAACATTCAGAAATGGAGAAAGCAGTCTGCCCATAGCAGCAGTGGAGTACATTACCAATTTAAAAAAATCACTGATTCTAATCTATGAGCCAACAAGGTATTCCTTTGTGTAAATTGAGGGATCTAACACTTATTACTCTAGCATGTTGCTGTGGATAACTGCGTCTGCTAAATTACTTGATTGTTCATTGTGTTGGTCTGCATAAAGAAATTATAGAAATTGAGAATTTATTCAGGGTGGTTGGTGTCTATTATTCAGATGTTTTCTCGTAATAAAAACAAATGCTGGGACATCAGCAGTGGAGCTAGAAATATATTAATGGAGCAATTAGACTCAGTAGAGTCTATGGATCACAAGAAACGTACAATATTTTTTATAAGACACACATGTGGTTTGGGTTTAGAGTCCTCGCTTGTACAAGACGCGTGATAAGAACCAGAATAACAACGGATGTGTTTTGGAAGACACATATCATCGACTATCCCATTGAGAGTTGCTGCAATGACGCTAGGTCTTAGTCATTTATTGGATATCACAGAATGTGTGAGAAAAGTCCAAATATAACCCCCCAAAAACAAAGTACTTTTGCTGTATAAATAACTATATTGTGTCGGAAGGGGAGCAGTTGTCTAAGTCAGTACCTGGCAGTACATCTGTTTGATGGCAGTACATCTACTGGATGGCAGTACATCTGCTTGATGGCAGGACATCTGCTTGTTGGCAGTACATCTGCTTGATTGAAGCCAGGTTTTTGAATCCCTGGGGAAGGTTTACCTGACCTGAATGCAATTTGAAACACATTCACTAAACATTTTTTTTTCAATATGCTTTTGCCATTTGAGGTATGTTTTTAATAAAGTATCTCCAAGAACAACAAAAATACAATTTAAAGTAATCTACTGTTATATATCTTCACATGTCTCAATCTAATCGCCGGCACTGGGTAAGCTAACTGGAAGTGGGGGGCGGGTTACATGCTTGGCCCTGTGCGTCGCTACTTCCCCCGCTGAGTGGTCCAGCTGCACCCCTAATCTGTACTTGGTCCCCACAACCCCGTAGCCCCCAAAACCTCCCCCAGCCCCCCACCAGCCCCCAAACCCCCCCCAAACAAGTTCTTTGTTGTGGTCAGCGGCACACAGTCTGACTGGGGAAGAAGAGGGGCTGGGGGGGGTGACTAGGTCCTCGGGGCAAGCTTTCATGTTGGAGCCAATGCCCTGTTTTACTGAGCCTCAGGGGGATGGTTGATGCTGCATCTGTGGCGGGACCACTTTTTAAGGTCTGGTTTACGTTTCGGAAAGAGCATGCAGACCCCATTATTTTGGAAGTGCTGACACTGGCACAAAGAAAACCTTCCCTGGTTCTGCATGAGGAAACCAATTCGCCCTCAGAGCAGTGCCTCAATATAAAGTGTCCCGAATTGACTTGTGGGTTAAGGAGAACATCTTAAGGAACCACACTTAGGATCTGATGGTTGCACAGACACGTTTACTCACTGCAAAACACAAACAAAAGAATCAGAAGAATGCCTGGGTCCTTTATTAACATTTATTAAGCGCAATCACAGAAACGACATGAGGTTCCTACTCCCGGGACTAGATGCGGACCTGGTACAGCTGTGTTATTCTTTCCCAAAGTTTTAAAAACGTTTTTTGCAGGTAGTTATTTGGCCACTCTTTTCCTCCGGCACAGTTTGCATTGTAAACAAAACTTACCACCATTACAGAACGTGATCAATCTGCCTGTAGGAAGCTCTTCATTTGTTTTTATAGTCAATGATAGGCTCCATCCTTGGACAACAACTTTTCCACCAGGATTTAAGTTGAATCCTTTGCTGGTGCTTTGAAGTTTAGATTACACAAATGGCTTGCTTTGCATAAAAGCTGATTAAAGATTAATCAACAACTAATAAATTATCACAAGAAAAGGACCAGAATCTGAATTAACTTTAATTGTTAAATAAATGTGCAATGTACAAATAGTATTTCTACTTAATAGCCCAGCAATTGGTTGTAACATGACAGATGGCACATAATATATGTTGAATAAATGTACATAGTTTACATGCAATGGGTGGTAGCATATACGATAATGGAATATAAATGTTGAGGATATAATATATATATATCGATTTACAGTTGATGTACACATTTACAGTTTCAGTATAGTATATCAGAGTTTTGAATGCATTGTAGTGCAATTATTTCAGGTAAAGTATTTGAAGGCACTGTAGTCACCGGGCTACCCAAGGTGTAAGGGTTCAGTGAGGATCTTGCCTTTGTTCTTCCTTGCCCTGGCATCCAGATGGAAGTAGATGATCCTTTTTTTGCCGACCACACAAAGCAGACCCAAATCAGACAGTGATATAAGATGTGAGGATGGATTGATGAATAGGCTGCATCAGAATGGATTAGAAGACCTACAGTCTTTCCAGCTGCCACAAGTGATACATCCACTCCGGATCGCTGCGAGACCATCCTCCCATCTGGAATTGTGGGAGATGATCGCCCCTGGGGATTTCAATAATTCAGCAGTCTAAAACCTGCAGAGGTGAAGGATGAAGTAGACTGCGCCTCCACAATCTCTTCTGATTGGCTTCAGGTTATTCTGAACACAACAGGCCACCAGGCGGTCAACTTTTCATAGTGACGCCAACCAGAGTGGTGTCAATTGCAAACTTTACAGATGCAAACTTGACAGATGCATTGTGGGATGTTGGTTCTGTGAGTAGCGAAGCGGAAAGAGCATGCGCTCCTGGTGGAGTTGGTCTGCTAGTGGGGTTTAGATGGGACAGGACTCTGTTTTCAGTCATGACAGGATTGAGTAGGGATAACGGTAATAATGATAGTAATAGCAGAAGGGATAATGGTAATAGTAGTAAGGATAATGGAAATAATGATAGTAATAGTAGAAGGGATAATGGTAATAGTAGTAAGGATAATGGTAATAATAGTAATAGTAGAAAGGATAATGGTAATAATAATAGAAACAGTAGGAAAGATAATGGTAATAATATTAGGATAATGGTAATAATAATAGCTATTGCAGTATGGATAATAGTAATTATTTATAGTTATAGTAGTAAGGATAATGGTAATAATAATAGCTATAGCAGTATAGATAATGGTGATTATTAATAGTTATAGTAGTAAGGATAATGGTAATAATAATAGCTATAGCAGTATGGATAATGGTCATTATTAATAGTTATAGTAGTACGAAGTAGTAAGGAGGATTCATGTATTTGGCTCTTAATGTCTCAAACATAACCTCTGTTTTAGAAAAATCTCAAATGTTGATGACTTCAAATGAGAATATTGAGATGAACATAAAAATAAATGAAATGCAGATGACAGCTTTTGGCAGTAGGCCCGTTTCTATCACAAAGATCAGTACAGATCGGCTTTACAGCATGTCTGATGTCGTACAGTCTAGGGCTCATTTGAACTTACGTTGGTTTATAAAACTTCTCGTTTTATCAAAAACATTGAATGTATCAACTTGCAACTTGTCTCATCACAGGTACAATTTCCAAGAGTATTGCAGCCCTTCATAGTAGCTACTGGTTAATAAAGACTAAATATATAGTGTTACATAATGACAAATATAGTTTTTTTTTAGACCTGGGTCATGGACCTATATTGAAATGTATTCCAATGCAACATGGAATGGAATTATACTATTTTTATTAGTCTCTGTAGGATATTACAATTGTGATTTGCTTGAACTGCTATTACATGCTCCAGCACTTCTACGGAACGTGCCCCCTATAAGGGTACCCCAACAACAGAAAGATTTTCAAATAAAGACCAGATGGCAAAAACCCAGAAAATCCAGCTTTTGGTGTTAGATAAATCCTTTTAAAAGCAAAGGCCTTAAGTCTTATTGGATTTGCTGCTATCTGTCTTCTCTTTCGTTCAAGCAGTTGTTTTCGCTTTTCTTTCCGTCTCTCTGAAATTCTACAGGTCGAGTTACACAGATTTAACCACACACGCGTGTGCCTGCCCTGCACTCGGATGATCTCAATGAAAATAACTCTCAAATGTCCTTTGTTTTATAACGCCTTGTCAGCAGTACTGCTATCAGATATGCTGTAGGGCCTCCAGATTTGTTTTACTGCATCAACAATGGCATATCTACATTTTCATAATGCATGCTTTGTTTAAAACAATGTTTCTATCACCATTAATTCATGAAACCTTTTAGAGGTCGAAATACAGTTTTATTATCTGGTAACATAGGCATTAGGAACTCCGTACTTCGGTCTGATCAATAGGGGGCTATTATGTCAGCTAACTCTGCCATTAGAACTGTCTGGCAACTGTTTCAGTACCTCAGCGTTAGAGGGCAGGATTCTTGAGACGATTTGTTTGTACAGTTTGGAAAGCAGCAATTCAAAATTTTTTTAGTTTAATTGAGCATGTGTCTGAGGTAATGCTATCATGCACAATTTATGTCTTGCAGGGACATGTTTTGGATGATCCTTACTTCCTCTGTTCTCCTGGACTCAAATCGCAGTATTATAATAATTATTCACAGTTTACAGACATCCGAGGGTACTTACAAGTGCATATGTCCAAGCAAGAATGAGTGATGATCGGAGTAAGCTAATTCAGTATGTATTTTACTAACTAGTTACGCAACTCCAAAGAAGTCTGACCAAAGAGTCTAGAGTTTGACGCAAAAATGTTCTATGTGTTGATTAAATCTGAGACTTAGCAACTAGTGGCATTAGTCCTGTGACTGCAGTTTGCAATGAATTGTGGGGGATTTCAGCCCGGCAAGTGAGCAAAGTCATTCATTTGTTCCCTCAAGCTAAATTGAAAGCTGAGGGGCAGCTTTCGTGAATAACACCAGCAGTTAAGAGGACTACCAAAACTGCATCCGGTTTTAATGGGGATTCCAATGAGAAAAAATGGTTACCCCAGTGCTTAGGTACTGTCTACTTTGTGAATGGAGTCCAGCCCTTTGCCTCCATCTTCTTTAGTTCCTTCTCTTTTTCTTAACTGTGTCTATTACAATAGAGTAATTCAGTCATTCAGGCCAACATCCTATTGGCTCTTTAACCACCTTAGCTCTCAGTACTTAATCTCTGACCTGGCAGGTGGAATAGGAAATGGTATTGTAAATGATAGCAATGTTAAAGTGTTCATACTTTAACAAGTGTTTTCCTCTTTTGGAAAACACTTGAAAAAGTTTCTGGCGGAAAAATGAAATCCAGGTGTGAAAGCTTTTAAGCAAAGCATTGAGAGTCAGTGATGAGTGTCTGTGAACTTTAGAGTGGACGCAAGAGTAATGTGTTGTTGGCTTAAAGCCGTTCAAATAGACAATAGATACACATGAATCTCTGCCTCTTGAGGTCCCTCCAATGGACATCTGGAGCTGGTCGACCTATTCTGACTCATAATCTTGTTCTCATCTGTTAAAATATCTCTGGTAGGACAAAGCCCTGCAAGATCTTAATTGGGCTTAATCACTGCTCAGACATTACATTAACAACCAGCCATTCATCGACTAAAGTGCAGCTAAAGCCAGATGTGGGTGAAATGTGTTACACTGTGATTTTGGATTGAAACTGCAATGTTGTTACTCTTTATCCACACTGCAGCGGGGATCATTCATCCGTTGCCTGCATCAGGAAAACAGGATAGATGTCTTCCAACTTCCACAGTTTTCTCTCACGCTTCTTTTCAACTTCATGTTAGATAACCCAAGAAAAACTGTAATCCATGACTTAGTTTTCTTTTAACAACCATCGGTATTTAAAAAAGAATTGAAGCAAAGGGGCTTCAAATGGTTTACCTGAGCTGTTTGTTTTGGTCAGAACGTGTCAGAATAAAAACATTGACCTACTACAGGTGGATGAATAGAGTTGATACAGTTCTGATGGAGTAAGAGGAACCTTAAACTAAATGGACTCCAGTTTACCATGAGGGGACTTGTCTAAACATATATAGTTTTGAAGTTGTGCATTCACAGTGTAACTGCTCCTGCTTAAAACGCACCTGGCTCCCCCGGGAAGACAAATAATATTTTTTTGTGAGCCGGTTAACGAGTCAATCTGCTATTTGAGATGACTTAACTTTAGTGTGTGCCCCCCCCAAAAAAAGGGAAGGGGGGCTTTTTGGAAACAATCTGCCAACGATTAAGCCAGACAGAATTCCTTCTGTGCTCTACCATCGATTTGGACCCGTAATTGACCCTAAGTGGGTCCTTATGAGGGGGGGGGGGGGCACCAGCAGGTCCTTTGGCTTTGTTGTGGCTGGCAGCACCAATACATTCCCAGGTTCAACAGCCCGGTCCAGGGGATTGGGATCAGGGAAGAGTGGTTAGTATCGTGTGTGGAGGGTGGGTGGGGGGGGGGGGTGTAAGCCTAGGCTGATCAATCCAAATCTGCACCTGACAATAAAGGCCACGAAACCCTAGAGCGGGGTGACTCATGGGTGCAGGGCCTCATCTCCAGGTTGGCGAGGGGATGTTTTAGGAGGGCAGAGTAGTTTTTAGTTGGCACTGAACCAGCTGTTGCATTCACTGTCTGCAACCAAGAGGTGGTGCTGGCTTGCAATGATAACACATTGTCTCAGTAGTGGACTGATGATTAAGGGAAGGGGTGCCTTCTACTAACAAAATGGTTCTACAACTGTCCCTGTGTCTGAAAATGTTTCAGGGTGAACCCTTTTTGGTTCCTTGTTGAAATGTTTGGCTCCAGGTAGAACTACATGTTCCACCTTAAACCAAAAACTCTAACTCCTTAGCTGTCTCCTACGGGGACGGCTGAAGCACAATTTTCAGTAAAATATTTTTGGAGAGTTCCAAACATTGCTGTTCTTTTGAACAAGGTCGACTATACTGACCTTCTAAACTCCAGTCTTCTCTGCTGCCACAGGAGGGGACTACAGTGTGAACCCACTTCAGGCTCTTAACCTGACAGATTGTGTATAATAACAGAGCCGGCCTCTCCATAAAGAGTAGGTAATAAACTCCAAACCCGATAGCCTGTTTGTGAGAGATGTCTTCCCAATTAGCATCCCTCAAACACAATTACAGGAGGAGGTTGGTGAGCTTGATGGGGGAGCCGCATGTCTGGTTTGTGGCCAGACTGGTCGGGGTCACCAGTCAGACGGAGAGAGAGGGTTGGGGGTTGGGTTAATCGCTAAAGACTCAATGTGAGCCCGGAGTCCATCAAACCCCCCCAAAAAACGACGCTGCTGACTTTGTCTCAACAGCCCTTGTCATAAACTCGAGCAGAATGGACAATAGTTGGTCCTGTTGTAGTCGTGTTGTTCGTGAGTGGCTTTGTTTGACTGCTCGCTTCCATTTGACGCAGCGAGGACCCTGCGGGCCAGATTCGAGTACCGCGTCGGCCTCCTTTATCACAGCGTGAAGGGAACGTGTCAGGTCCACTGCCGTTGGGTTTCAGTCAGCCATTGTTTCCAGTACAGGTATCCTAGCTAATGCACGGTGTCTTGAACAGTTTAGCGTTACCCACTTCTAAGAGCACTATGAGATTAATTGAAAGTGTCTTGGCTTGCAGGGAGCTTAAAGTGACCCGCCTGCCGCTACTACTCTTTGGACTACTACGTGAACCATTTGATAAAACACATCTAAACAGTATTTTGATCTGCATCCAAATCCATGTTACATTCTTACATCAGAATCAGAAAAACTTTATTCCCAAGTACATTTGCACATACAAGGAATTTTCTTGGGTGCTATGGTGCATGACAACAAAACACTTACATAAGAGTTACCGCTGTACAGAGAAAGGACTTTATTAAGGTTTTGCCTGGGTTTCCGAAGATTGAAATGTATCAGATTTTACTTATTCTAAACGGCTGCCTTTATTTACTTCTCCTGGTTCTTCATTCAGAGAGGTAAATAGCAAATCCTATTGTGTAATATGTTCAGTTGAGAGTACAATGAAGATTTTCATGCTCATTGGACTGGAAATGACTGCTCTGATTGCCACTGGAAGGCTGGATGCTGGTGCCTATAACATTTTCATCAACACCTTTCATATGACCTTGTCAGAAGCCTGGGTGAATGTTTCAGTGGAACTCACAGATTTTTAACAACCCTCCACTTAAGCTTTTTGAAAAGTTTCAATTCCTAAACCATGTTTTGGCAAAGGCTAAATCAATCTTCAATATAGGCTACTTTTGCGAATAACTTGTTTTTTTTTAATCCCCCCTTTTGGTGTGTAATATGTTGATTATTTATGTTCATAATTTATAAACATGTTCACTACCACTTAGGTGTCCTTAACAGGCTGCTCCAAAAATAGAAAGTTATAAAACACAAACATAATCTACATCCACGAAGTCCATAAATTAAGAGTAATAAACATGTTATTCATAACAGATGCGAGCAACTGATCGAACCCTAGTGGCCTGTGGTCCAAATTAAACAAAAGAATTTCGGCTTCATACGAGTTGTGAGAACGGTGACAATGCGCTTGCGCAGGATGGATTGGCGCAGGGGGATTGACGCAGCGGGAAAGGGGTTAAATCACGTGAGCGCCAGTCAACTTGTCACTGAGGCCCATAAAAATGTAATTTCAAGGAGAACAAAGAAATGAGGGAGTATAAAATCTTCATGCAAAACACTTCTCAGTCACTTACTGACTCAACTGCGTCTCGCTCATACACTCTGCCCGTTTTAACCCGAGCCCAAAGTGTGCTCTTCTTCCTGCACTTACAGTCCAGCTGCGAGTCCTCTCCACATCGAAAAGATGATGCCGATTTCTCGGGTGTTCTGTATGGTTTTTGCGTTGCATCTCTTGCGCTGTATTCATTCGTTGCCGGTACCGGAGGACAGCAACAGGTACAAAGCCTCGGCGGTGAGTGATTTAAGATATAAATGCAGTTGATGTGGAAGGATTTACTTTTGGCAGGACAAGCGCATTTTATTTAATCGAAATGATGGTGTCCGTGGCAAAGTGGGACCAGAATAACTGTGTGTGTGTGTGTGTGTGTATGTTTGAGAACGAGAAATGTAAAGAGAACTTACAGTTCAATGTGATGGAAGAGTCCCTAGTAAAACAGTAGCCTAACTTTGTTGCACAATTTCCAGGTGTATGCACGGCCAGTTTTCTTCATGCATGTGCGCTCTTGAAACTTGGCTTTCGTATGACGTTCCAGAACTGTTTGATTTAGATTTTTAGGAGAACGGGTGTGTCTTCTCACTGAAATCCATCCTTCAACTGGAGATGGGTTTGAGTCCTTCAAATTGAGATGGGAATGCAATTGGTGGATGGGCATGGCGAGGAAGCCCCACGGGGTCCGCGTGAAATGTGCAAGGGGTCCGGTGTAGCTCAGTTGAAAGATATTGATGCTTCAAAAGCTTGGGTTGTGGGTTTGATTCCCAGGGTGGGCGAGGAGGAAAAACTACTAACGTCACATCATTAGTGACTATAAATACGTATGCCTGCTTTTGACATAAATGTAAAATGCACATGTAACTGCTGAGCTTTGTTTACAGTTTATGACAGTGTCAAGTGTCTCCTTGCTGAGAGATAACAAAGACACTTTATTTCAGGAGTCTGGAATGCTTCAGGCCATTCATGTGAAAAATACTCCGGTCTGAACTCTGAATACAAGTGGTTTTTACCATTTTGCAGGAGACAAATATATTTTGCGACCAGATTGCTCGACTTGGCGCAAGATATAGACTACATGCATTTTACCCGTTTACATGTTGCACAAAAAAGGTCTGTTGAATAACCTGTTTGGGACTGCAGTTAGAACTCTTTGTAGTTCACTTTCATGGAAGTTATTTTTTTTTATATAGAACCATTTGGTTGTATTAAGAACAAATTGGTTGTAGTTAGGTAGAACTCTTTTGGGGCAACAATACAAACTTTACTCTCTGGCTGAACATTGTTGTACAGTAGTCCAGACAAACTCTGTTATGTACAGTATCTAGCTGCATGTTTATATATGTTACCTTTTTTGTTACGAAAGTGCTATAAAAAGCTGATTAAATAATTAAGAGTATGGCCACCGACACAGGTTCATCATGTGCTGTAAGCACCTAGCTGTGTACGCCAGCTACAATTAGAGTCTGTTTTTGTGTGTGTGTTTGTAAAATGAGGAAAATTAAGGTTGTTGCTGTTTACACTTGAATGACAGACCCCTCTAAAGAATAAATCACTCCTCCCCAGTCCTTCACAACTTGATGGACGCCAAGAGTGGTGCACACAGGCAATTTGTTCCCCGTTGTTGACAAAGCGCGAAAGACAGAGATTATGCAGGCAGAGGCAAGTCATCTGGCATCTAGTGCAAGATAACAAACCCTTCTGTGCGCTGATCCAGCTGAAAGAGAGAGGACAAGAGAGATGCTGTGCTGAGAGACCTGGCTTACCCCCTCTGTATCACACTATTTATGCTGACAACAAAAGGCACAGCGAAGCAAAAATGCATAATGCTGAGTGTAGTTTGTTGAATTCGGTTCTACACACTTTCAAAAAGTTTAGTAGCAAGATTTGTGCCATGTCATGACTTTTCAGATGCAGCAAAATACACAATCGCCTCCCACACTGTTGCTGTGTGCTGTGGTTGGTTGTTGTGTTCAAAGGTGATATTTGTCTTTAACTTCGGCTTCCTGGCAAAGGGCAGACCCCCTGTCCTTGCTGAAGAGAAGAAGCCCCACAGCGTGATGCTTCCCCCACCATGCTTGACAGAAAGTGTTTTGCAGTTTGTGTGATGACCCGTGTTGGCTTTGCACCAAACATGTCTTTTGGAATTCACGACAAGGGGTAATCAGAGCGTTACACATTCTTCATCATGGTTTGGGTAGATAGGATGTTTCTCTTTGCAAAATGTGTACACGGTTGGATGTTGTTGTTCTTTTAAACTGTCTTCCAGTTGCCACTCTACCACACAGCTCAGTCCTTTAGAGAATACACACAATGGTTGTAATATGCAGGGGGTGCCCAGTTCCTGACAGGAAGTCCTACAGTTCTTTTAATGTTGCATCTGGCCTCTTGGTAGCCTCGCAGGTGAGCTTAATCCTTGCCCTGTCATCAATTGCGGGGGAACGTCCTGATCGTTGCTATGTGCTGGTGGTGCCTTCTTGCCTCCACTTCTGGATGACAGTCTTCATTTGGTCTTTCCATGATGTATGTAGTGCCATTGAGATGATTTTATACCACACTACTTACCTGTACCCTTCAACAATCAAGCTTACATTATTCTTAGATAATCATGGCATGCAGAAGAAGTTTCAGTCTGGTTTTAAACAACGCCTTTAGACCTGACTGCTGCCTTTGACACTGTGGACCATAGGATCCTTTTATCACGCCTTGATTAGTGTGTTGGCATCAAAGGAGTTTCTCGGTTCACCTTGCTGAATATTCTTCGACTGTTGCCCCTCTCACTTGTGGGGTCCCTCAAGGTTACATTTTGGGCCTCATCCTCTTTTAACTGTATATGCTGCCCTTGGGGTCCACAATATTCATTTTCACCGCTTTGCTGATGATGTACAAATCTATTTGCCAATGAAAACTATAAGTAAAGATTCTGTGCAGTCTTTGTTGGACTGCTTAAAGGACATACAAACTTGGATTTATTTAAACTTTCTCATTCGAGTTGACTTGTTGGGTGATCCTTTGGGTGCTCTGGGCCATTAGGCTTCCCACAGTCAATCTTTTGTTAAGAATCTTGGTGTTATTTTAGATAGCTCCATAAAATTTAATATGATTCTTCCTTGGAGCACAATGTTCGCTCCAGTGCTGGTAGCTTAATTGACAGACCACAACAGTATTCTATTAAGGCAAATGCAAAGCTTTAAACGTAAAACTAGACATTGGCAGGCCTGTAATTCTTGCAGAAACTATATGACGGGAGGCCACAATATAAAAGTGTGCTTACAGTTAGTGTTCACTTTTTCATTCACTTGGTGCCCTGGCACCCAAACTGTTGGGAATAAGGGAGGAGGGGGGAGATTGGGAGAAGATTTGTTGGGGGGTGGGGGTTTGCTGGGACCATATGGTTCAGGAATGAGTCAGAGGAAGGATCAGGGTAATAGGGGAGAAGGTTTATGTGTTTTCTGTTGGATTGTTGGTTCCTTTTTTTGGTTTATTGAGAAGAAAAAGAAAAAGCACCCACCCTACCCTAATACTTTTTGCATGATGCCTCCTCTTGTTTCATTTTCTGTGGTTGTTTAATAAAGAAATAATCCCAACAAAAACCTGTCAAGTGAAATATGTTTGAAAGCAACGCTGGAAGCTCCTCTTTGAGTGACGCTACTGAGCATTATCTAGTGATCATAAGTTATATCTGAACATGTAGATGCTTGTGCAGATAATTGAAGCTCAAGAAGAGCTTTACTGGAGCTTGGCAATTGGCGTCAAGTCTACATTCTTTTTTAGTGGCATTTTATCTTGCAACTTACACCCTAGGCCACATGTACTATATTTACCAATAAAAATCAGACTAGGACTTTCATATTTATATATATATGTATATATATATATATACAGGATCAGTCAACAGTTTGGATAACTAGGTGTTTTCAAGGGTATTTCCACAAATATATTTAAAAAAGGAACAGTTTGGATAACTAGGTGTTTTCAAGGGTATTTCCACAAATATATTTAAAAAAGGCAATATATTTAAAAAAGGCTACATATTGAAATGAATTCCAGGTGACTACCTCAGAAAGCTGGTTGAGAGAATGCCAAGAGTGTGCAAAGCTGTCATCACAGCGAAGGGTGGCTCTGAAGAAAGTAACCCAGCATTTACAGAATTACACATCATTTGTGGAGGACGACAGAATTATTGTTGCATGTACAAATTCAAGCCACTGGAATCAGGATAAGTACCAAAGTCAATACTCCAAATTAGTATGGCGTGGTCTTGTACCAACCGACCTCTTTAGTTTACCTGAAAAAAAGTATTACTGAAAGTTGTTGGAACGTTTGCTGACGGGATGAATCTTCCATACCAAATTTGTTCCAAAACCTTCTGAGCCACACAAGCTCTACCGAGCAAGAACCCAATGGCTAGAATTTATTTAAATCAGATCTTCCGTTTAAGTTGTTTTGCTAAGCAACTTTCTTTTTAGCAACCAATGCATTGCTTTTTAGCTAGCAAAGCAGCTTAGAATGATGCTTTGACACTGCATCTGCAGTATCTCTCAACTTCCATCCTCTTAATCCTCCTCTCTTCCTGACAATTTTTCCACTCAATGTCATCGCTAGGTTTGCGTGTGCAACCTCTCCAGGTCGTGCGGAATGCAGATCTTCTCGGGTTCTTTGCGCAAAAATATTTATCCTGGACTGGTTTCCTCTAGCGGTCACATTCTTTAGTGTGGCCTACTTTTTATCTGTCAAAGGATGCATGAGTAAGTGTGGATAGTGCTTATCGGGTATTGTGTGCTGTATGAGAAAAGTATACACTGGAGCTATTTCCTGGTTCACGTGTGAATTCGGAAGGAAGCCACATAGTCTGCAACGTCAAGTCAGAGTGGCTCAGCGGACACAGGTTCCTGTCTTGGTCAGGCAAAGCAGATATCCCCAAAACCTTCTCCCAAGGGCCACCTTTTAATCTGAAGCAACCTCCGTTGGTTACGGTAATCCCAAGCGTTACATCTCAATAGAGGACCAGTTGTTTTCAGGTTGGCAAGGTAACATCGCGTCATCACTCCATTTTATGACCATCACCTTTGTTGTGCCCAGATGTTATCCGTTGAGTGTGAGGGGGGAATTTCCTAACAGCTGCTGCCCTCACCACAGCTGTGTGATTGCGTGGATGGGGGGGGGGGGGGGG
>JACXGK010001471.1:0-62602 GCA_016801125.1 Novumbra hubbsi | reverse complement strand
AGTTCTCTTTAAAGCCTGGAATATGTGTTGCTATGGTATGAGGAAAGGCTTTTGGCTTTATGATATTCAGGGCCAGTTTTACAGACTAGTCTAGAACCCCAAAAACAAGATAAGGGGAGTTTCTGTTGAAGTAGATTTTTTGTTGTTGTCCTGGGCTAGGTTTAATCTGTGTCTGAGATACCGGCCCATAGTCCTGTGAGGAATTTTGTCTCCGTACTCTCTGAACCTAAATCTAACAACTAAAATAAGGGATTCCAAATAATATACTGTCACCTTAACGTGACAACCACTTTCTGGCCAGAAATGTTCATCTTTGTTTTCATGTTACCTACAATTTGTAGACGTTTTGTTTTTTATGTTTTTTTTGTATATTACTGGCTGAAGAATGTGCTTTGCTGTAAACATCACATTTTTGTTTTTATTCTGGCCACAATCATAATGTTTTACATTCAAATCAGTAATGATAATCTTAAAATCTGCAAATGTTTTAACATTTTTATTTCCACAAATTTGTTTAACCGAGATTCTTCTATATCAAAGCAATTAATTGTATGCTGTATTCTATGCTCTTTTAAAGGTACATTCTACCAGCCATTTACATTACTAATCACCTGGTTAAATTAAGTGTCTAAAACAAACCATTAAGAGGCATTTAGAACATATCAGACACTGAGTCTGTAGAACTTCCAGTGGTATTGTTTCCTCAGGAAATGTATTTGTAACAAATTGAGAAATATAATAAAGTTAATACCTAACTGAATGAAAAGCAAATCCTGTTGGTAAACATGTTATTGCACTTCTCCTGTATGTTCATTGTTAATGTGTAGATGGTCTCACTTTAAAATCCAATCTCCCAACCCTCAATGAGAGGCTACTCGGGGAAAAAATATTTTTTTAGCAGAGATGTGAATTACTTTGCAAATTGTTTTTACATGTAATTTATTTGTTTTATATTTCATTTCTTAACTGAGGATTGTTTTTAATTTCTTATTTTTTCCTTTTCAATAAATGTTATCAAATAAAAATCCAAATAATTTACTTTTTCAGGTTAAAAAGCATTCCCTATATTGCTATGTATGCACAGTACAGTGCATTTACAGTGCTCTACCAATTTCTCTGCACGAGACCGCAGGAATACTAAGTGCTTCTAAGGCCGGGACAAATTGGGTTCCTTCTAATACCTATAGCCGGGAATGGGGACACTGCTATATAAAGCAAGTACACAATATTTATAAATACAAACAAATGCCTTGCAATTCATGAATGAGCCAGGTACACAGATGGCCAATCCAGAATGTGCTTAACAACCAACCTGCTGCGCTTTCACACTTCTGGTGAAGAGCTGAGTCACATAACTACTCTCAAATTCACAGACAAACTGAAGAATTATTGCGTCAAATCAAATGCAGCACATAAAACACGACCATAAATGTTTTCTCCCATAGTTGCACATTGAGAAAAGGGGATGATTACGGAGGAAAGGGGATGATTTGGTAGCCGTGTGTCTAAGACGGACACGTCATTCACCCAAATCTGTCAAAATCCTGACTGTTGCTGGGGATTTTGTATGGGTTTACTAATCCCTGAGCGCGCGTGTAAAACTTGATTTGAGTTTCAAGAGAGCACTGTAGTCCACAACCAGGCAAGTGGTCCTGGACGTGATAGAAACGCTGTACAGCAAGTCCGCGACGCAGACGACTTCCTTTGAGATCACCGTAGGGGAGATGTCGGCAGGCTGTCCGCTGCCAGGTTTGGTCTGGGGTGCATCGGAGGGTGACTGGGTCGGCTCATAGTGGGAACCCAGTGGTGCTCAGGGCCCGTCGATGAGGCCGGCCGTTCGTGATGGATACAGCTGTCTAGGAAGTCTGTGTGCTGCTGCGTGTAGGCCTGGGAGAGCAGGCCAGGCAGGGCCTGCAGATGAGCTAGGATGGAGCCCAGTTTAGCGTCCAAGCTACCAAGCCTCTTGTTCAGGTCTTCACTGCGCCGTTGCAGGTCAGACACCAGGTCATACATCGTGTTCTGAGTCTGTGGAGCAAAAGCCTGGTCAAACGCACATCATCTGGGTTTTAGAAAATATATATATATATATATTGGTTAGAGATTATTGGAAATTAAAATAAATAGGGGTGTGGGGACCTTGGCAAGATCCACAAGGGTATTAGTCTGGTCTGTGAGTTTCCTCTGTTCCATTTTGATTCTGCGCAGTCTTAAGGGAAGACAAGTTAGATGAAGGACCAAAGACATACACATAGACATACACAGATTACATGGACATACACTTTCACAATTCTCAAACAAGTCAGGGCAGTACCGCTGATTAACAATTGCTAACCAATGCTAATTTGCAATTTCTTTAGACTGAATACAGAGACAAACCACACATTTGATAATGTTACTTACTGATGAATGGCTTGCAGGAACTTTCGTTGGTGTTTGCGTACCCTGGCATGATCGATCGTCTTGACTAACTTGGTGTGTTTGTAGATGAGCCATGTCTCTCTGAGTACATTGGCTGCTGTGTTTTTCACCTTCGGGAACATTTCAGGAAATAGGTTAATATAATGGTCCTATTATGGTAGCTAACTTGCCCTTAGTAAGTAAGCGTCTTGAGTGTGGATTTTGATATTTAAACCAAATGTTCCAGTGTTCGTGGAAGCCACATTCACAAACTCAGCTCATTTGAAAATCTCTTTTAAGTAGCTTGCTTGATTCTTTTTTTTTAAGCTGCCATTTTATCCAACAGCAATTAATTGGCAAATGGCCAAATTGCATGTGTTCATATAGATTTCTTTAGAGGAATTTAAAATGTCTTGGCTCTAGCACATACCATGTTTAACTAAATCCCATATCATAGCTTAGCCATAACAAAACAATCATTGACATTCAAGTTAGCTTGAGAGGTTATTATATAATATAAACTATTAAACTGGTATTTATTTAAGCTAGGGTACCAGTGGACATTTCTTTTAGTGTTCAACTTTTTGAGCGGTTTCAAACTCAGATCATAATTCCCAAAGATATTTTGGCTGCACTAAAATGCAGACATATTAACAAATTTGACTCTACAGAATTTATTTTGTAGCCATTTAAGTTCTTCAACGTGCACATACTCGTTTATAGAGCTGAGTGTCCATCATGAAGTTGTGAACGTGCTTTTCGGCTCTAGTCAACTCAGATTTCCTGGCAACTACGGCAACCACCATGGCAGTGCAGCCGGCCCCCTGGGTGGTAAACAAAAGCAGTTATACTTTTATTATCCCGAACGCCACAGAAATCTGTTGACCCTGGTGGACGGGGACGTACATAACGCACCATGATTCCTGTCAGCAGACACACACCCTTTCCACAATAAGTGTGAGGGACCGTGTCTCCATAGCCAATGGAGAGAAAAGTGATAGAGATTAGCCACATTGCCCCCAGGAAGTTGCTGGTCACTTCCTGTGTGTCATGATACCTGGAGGAACAAGAAAAACACTGGTTATAATATACACGCATGATACAGGGGTAGTTGAAAAGGCCTACTGTGGCAGTGTTTCTTAAACCTCTCATTGGGGAGCCCAGCCATCTCCCACTATCCGAACTAGCATGACCGAATCATGCCAGTGTACCTCTCACAGACGCGAACGGTCCATGCCGCGATGATCCAGCACGAGACACTGAAGACCAGCAGCACGGTCCCGGGGCAGATGGTCATCAGGGTCTTCATGACGAAGCGCGTGTTGAAGTTGATCTTGTTCAGCGCCCCGATGCTGCGGGAGGAGGCGTCCGTGAGGAGCTTGCTGTGGAGGAGCGTGACGCGGCCAATCAGGTAGAGCCTGAGGAACATGGGCACCGAGAGGACGATGTCCGTGTCGGCCACCGGCGGCCCCCGGCTGAAGGCCAGCTGGGTCGTCCAGGTGACGACGTGCTGGCCCGGGACAGGGTGGACGGCGCAGACCAGCAGCTCCAGGACCACGAGGAAGACGCGTCGATACGTCACGGCGATCCTCCAGTCGTCCGCCGCGTTGTCCACCATGAAGAGCTGTGTCACGAGAAGGAAGGGAACAGGGGTTGTAGTCAGGGAGGAGAAGAGGGCAGGGGGGCAAACCCCAGTATTCAAGTTGCGATGGAGATAGCCGCATATCACCTGTATTTCCCGCGCATGGTACATTACTATGAGTCCAAGCAATACGGCAGTTGAAAGGCTGATTAGGCATTTCAGGGCAAAGGAGCATGAGGATTCCTGCACAGGAGAAACACAGCATGTCATTAAGACAGGAATTTTTTGGGGGGATCGTCCCCGTCCTACGCTATTCACCTTTGACCTCTAACGCGACTCAACATCGTTGGTGATCAGTCGACTGCAAAAAAGACAAAAGGTGTTTACCTTTGTGTAAACCCCCCAGGACAGTTCTGTCTCGGTCACCATGATGACGATCCCAAGCATGCCGAAGACCAAGGCGTAGTCGCTCAGCTGTTTGCGCTTCCCAAAGAGCGCCCGGCGCTGGCTCAGCCTGTAGCCAATGTCTTTGGTCCTCCTCTGGGGTGCGTCTCCTCCTTCATCGTTAGGCTTACTGTTGTCCTCGCTGGTGCCTTTGGAGAACACCTCCTCCAGGACGGACCTGTGAATAGCCCTGATTGGCTCGGGTCTCTCAAGGTCCAGCTTAGAGCGGTTGAGTGGTGAATCTCCAGTGCTGTTCACCACTGCGCCGTGCAGCCCTGGGTTTATGCTCCGGGACAGGATATGTGTCCATCCATCGTGGCCAATTGATTTGGGATGAAGACATGCCGGCTGCTTCCCTTGTCGTCGCGTTTCTCTTTCTGGATGGTGGTTCTCTGGCCCTGAACGGCTACTGGAAGAGGAGTGAACACTGCTTCCGCTGCTATTGGCCACGGACGAATTCTTGTGGCCAATCCCTTGTGGTTTGCTGTTGCATGGGTAGGGAGAACATTGATGGCATTTGAGGGTGCTGAAATAGTCACAATGACAATCTTGCTGTGGATGCTGGTGCAAGCAAGGTCGTTGGCTTTCACAATGTCCTCCACACTCATCAGCACCCCGGCTAGGCAAACCACTTTTTAACAACTGCTGGGGTTGTGTTTCTATTGGGGTTTGCTGCTGGTCCTGGGTTTGAGACAAAACCAGTATCTGCCTGACTTTACTTGACGTATTTTCATTCAGAGGTGTATTGAGCAAAGATTCAGACTTCTCAGTAGTGGAGACCGGTGTAAGTGTGCTCAAGAGGTCAAGCTCTTTGAGGTGGAAACGATCATGCTTCTGCTGCTGCCATTGACTATACTCCTTCAGCCCATCATCTCTGCATCGGGATGGGACATTATGCTTCTGATGATCGACAGACTGTGTTGACAGACCATCCTGTTTTGAAGATGACACCATTTTGTTCTGAGGGTAGGAGTGGGTATACTGCAGACAAGGAGGAGTTCCTTTTTTGTTGAATGTGGAGAGGCAGTCCTTTAAGAAGCCCTGCTTTGATTGTAGCTGGACGCCTGCTGCCTCTGAACGATGTTTCGTAGTTGGAGGAAAACAAATAGTGCCATAGGCCTGGTCAGGATCTTCTTTCGCTGTGCCATGCCACTCTGCCAGCGGGCTTTCACACTGCTGTTCAAGGGAACCACCCACCTGGCCACAGAAGTGAAGGAGATCTTGATTGTTCAGCTGTGACAATGTGGTGCCACGTGTTTTTAGTGGTGGAAATGTCCTTGGTGGACCGACTCCATTGGGAGTGGCCAGTGATGGGGAATAGGAAGTGGATTCATTGTAATCCCCCTGCTCTGGACCTGACGTTAGAGGTGGGAGAGTGGTTTCAGAGAAATGATACTGCGTGACATCAGGGGCTTCGTCAAGTCGGGACGGGACTTTTGATTTGCAATGTTCGGGGTCTCTCTCATTGCTTGATTCTCCAGTCGAATCAAGTCTGCGCGTTGCCCTGGTGGGTTTTACTAGAACCAACCTCATCCTGTATGATGATGACGATGATAATGGCTTATTGTTTTACAATTTCACAATGTTGGCGGAAAGCTGCTTTGCTGTAACACAAACAGGGAACCAATGAATTAAACGGGATGTGAGGTAATCATCAAGTCAGGGACCATCTTGTGGTCACATCAGAGTCACTCATAGAGATAGGTCAGGAGCTTTTAGCAAACGTTGCTGTCATCGGTCTCTTCTTATGGACTGTGTAGGTAGCTAACATAGCTAACTTCTCTTTCACAATGGGAATGTGTGAAACCCACTTCTGTGATGCATATATGAGGTTGAGGGGCCTCTAGGCATCTCTATGTGCCTGGACAGTCAGGACAGTCAGGACCTGTCAGAAGATGGGCATCTCCATGCTGTTTTCCCCATTGAGAGGCAGCTGTCTATGTCCACACCACTGGTTGGATCATTGTTGGTGCCAGTTTGTGTTGTGTCTCAGTTCGCATAAATGAGAGCGAGAATTATTTTGGAAGCTCAAAACTGTATAATAATGTATTGATCTTTCACACTTTGCAGTGATGAACTGTAAAAAAAAGTATTGCTGTTACCATGTGCAATAGCCTATGAATGTTGTATTGCAATCATAAAAGTGTGATCAATCAGTCAATCGATACAGTTTATTTATGAAGCCATTTTTTCATTAGCAGTACAAAACACAGAGCATGTGTTTACACAACAACAATCTGTAAGAGTGCAAAGAATACATACTTAAAAAAACATCGATAAACTAAAATAAGTAAGTAAGTACCCATAAGTAATCGAATTGCCGTATGAACTGGATTTACAAGCAAAAATCAACAAGGATTTCTGACCAAAATGATTTAGTGCGATTGGAAAGCCCCTGTCAAAACCAGATGTAATCCTGCTTAACCATGGTAAACACCATTGCTAATAGATTTAGGTCTGAATACTCTTTTACACATTTAATTCAGTTAAGTTTGTACCAACACACTATTATATTTCAACGTTAAAAACACCATTTACTAATTTCATTCAATCTTTCCACAACATTGACTGTAAGTACATTGCATTGTGTACTTACAGGATTGTAAAAATAAGTGATTTTCAATGCTTCAGTGTTCAAACCTATTGTCCCTTCATTAATATTACCTGTACTGCAAAACAGATATTTGCCCCTAAAATATACCTGATAACTTAAATGAAACATTAATTAACAATTAATTTTCTGTTTAGATATAATGCACGAAAGACAACAGACCACTAGTCATAACCCTGTATCCAACTCTTACCTTATTCCTTCCAATCAATGTTCTGAACATCCTGGTAGGAAGCCAGACAACTTTTGGATAATCTTGCCCAGTGACCATACAGAGCCCCGTGGAAAGGCTTGTGAAGTGAAAGCCAGACAGCAAACAGGCTCCCAGCGCTTCTTACACTTGAGATGGGACTGCTTTCCTTTGAAACTGATCATTAGAATTCACACTGAAGAAAGGGCAGCTGCAGAGCTTATAAAAGGCCTGCCATGCAAATGGTTCGGAGGGACAAAGCAACAGATCGGTGCGGGACACTGTACAGAAAGGGACGTGACATTGGATCTAAGAAAGAAGGAGCACATCACAGATCATCACACGTACATGCAGGGCTGGCCCTAGGCACAATCCACTAGGGGGCCCCCAAGACAAAAGAAATCGTAAAAGAACCCAGTAGATTTCCTTTACACCCGGGGTGGGCAAACTACGGCCTGAGGGCCAAATGTGGCCCGCGAGGCTGCTCCATCCGGCCCGCAGAAGGTAATAAAATTGTTTTGAGTGGAATAAAAAAAAAAAAACTCACCAGCCCATTCTTGTACATCTGAGTCAGAATTTAAACTATTTACACCTTATAAGGGATCTACGGTACATATGTACGGTATATTTTAACTTTTGCCCTATTCTGGGCAAATCATTTACGATTAACAAATTACATTCATTTCAAAATCCTGATGTGGCCCCCGAGCAAAAAGGTTTGCCTTCCCCTGCTTTACACCATAAACCAGATTTTTCATGGTAATTTAGAGTATTTGTCAATGTTATAATGGAATTTTATGGCTTATGTTAATGTCCTGCTTGATATTTTGGTGTTATTACTGCAGCTTTCAGAAGACGACAAAGACGTACAAGTGAGAGGGCCGAGCGGAAAAACTAGAGGGAGAGGAACAGATCTAGAACAGCCTGATATCTAAATGTGCTGGTGTTGATATGGTAATGAATCCGCAGCACTTTTGAACAGAAGCCCGGATTTTCAAGCTGCCAGTAGAATTTCTTGTCATTTGATTTGACCGTGTGTATGACTGTGAAGGATATACATATGTACGTGTATATATTTTTTTAATTTTCTTATTCTCACAAAAATATCTAGAAATTATAAAATACATATTTTATTTCTTTCAACTGGCAAGAGGGGAATGCTAAATTGTTTTCCTAAGAGATGGGGGGCCTTCTCAAATAAATCTTGCTTAGGTCACCCAAAAGCTAGGGCTGGCCCTGCATACATGGACTCAAAGCAGGCCCATAAATAGATACAATAACTGTTGGTTGTATGTGGAGTGGGTGGCTGCTTTCAAAGCAGAATTCTCAATTAGGGGTCAGAGAAACTTGTCATTGATGCTTCATAGTTCAAAGGCCTACACAGCGCCTCTTATCTCCTCCACCAGAAGGACAGATCGTACAAAGCCTTTTTGTCTCATTCATCTTTCCTTGATTCCTTGCATCCTCTTTCCTCAAAACACATCGGATGAAAAAGCATAAGGGGTAGGTCCTTGGATCCTCTCCTCCAAAACGCTTGAGAAAGAAGCGGTGAGATAATATGCCAGGAAAGGGGCCACTACAACAGTTCAACTCAGCCTTGTTGTTCCTGACACCCTATGTAATCCTTCAAACACACAGTTAGTCATTAGGGGGAAGTGTTAGTGACATCAGGTTGAGGTTTGAGAGACGTTTTCCTCATATGACAGACAGGTGAACAACAACCACATTACCCGAAACTTTTGTCACATTTGTTTTCCGCTGAGAAGTCCCAGCTCGCAAACAACAAATCATTGGTTTAGAATACAAACCGGGAAATTATACCCTTGAGACAGAGGGATTGGTGCGTCCCCTAATGACTGCTGCACACCTGAATGTCACATTGATTTGGATTGGTGGTGACATCTCTGACACAGGGTGACATCACTGTTCCCATTGTTCTAAAAAGGTTGTGTTTGGCCACAACGTATACTCGGAGACCGTCTCCAAGTATACGTTGTATCTCTGAAGGTTCACACGTGGATTCATAAAAATTGCACAAACACATTCACTATTATAATGAAACCTTATTGGGATCCAGCTACAAAAGCCAATGTGGTGAAACTAGAAACACTGCCTGTTAGTTCTACATTGTGTTCTCTCAGACTGGTGGCAGGCACAGGTAGAGACTGCTGAGTGCTTGCTCAGCAGGATGCTGTTTGAATGTTGCAGGGCGGTATAGAAACAAATAGAAAACTTTTGTCCAGAATGGCAGCACTGTCAGTCAATGTCATGAGCCAAATAAATATTTACCAAGATTCATCAGAGCTCAATGGCTACTGTATTCAACCATGACATAAAATTAAAAACATGAAAATGCAGTTTAAAAGCAAATATGTTAAATTGTATTTATTGGTCATTCTTTGTTAAAACTGCCATTGGAACTAATAAGGAAAGCTACTTATGCAGATTTATTTAGAATATTATGTTCTACAGTGACAGTATTTTCAAATACACATACGGTACCTGCATTTCTAACAGTACAGGAAGAGTGAAAGATGTCCACACAATACCGTATTACTGCATAAACACCAACAGCAAATTTGCCCTTATAGATTTAAGATATCTTATAAAGAAGCCATTTAATAACAGAATTGTTGTGACTGTAGTCTGATGATCATTTCACATTAAGGAGACTCTACCCAACAGCCATAGGTGTTTTCACATTGAGTTCCAATGCCCTCATTGACACCCTGTCATGGGTTTAAATAAACAGGATTGGGATTAGTGTGACAATCCATACATTGGTCTATTCATTTTAAACCTATGAAAGGGTGTTCAAACAAGTGTTCACTTGGGAAAATGGCAAAAAGCTTTTAGTGTCCTTTCATCATCCTCTTCAGTTAGATACCTAGCTAACATTTCCCCAGATCACTACATCTGAAAGACAACTAGCAATGATTTAACTTTCCTGTTTAAAAGCAATAACCCAAACATAAATTCACTGATGGGTTAAAAAAAAAAAAAATTCACCTGCAAACTTCAATGAGTAACTTATTCTTAAAAGTTTCTGCATTTCACAAATGATTATCAATAATCTTTATGAAATTCAACATCAAGATATTAATTATTCATGTTAAACTGCGTAAAAAGAATTCAGATCTAATGTTTCATAACACCAGGATTAGCATCTTAACATTATTGGTTTATTCCGTAGGTACATCAAAAAAGGCCCTGTTATGATGAGAAACGTGCTCACAGACACACTATTGGAAAACGGAGTTATTTGCAATAGGGCTCATGGCAGTTTATAACAAGTTACCAATCTTACAACAAATCCATCACAGGCACCGGTAATATTCAAGGGGTTAAAGGAGGTGATCGAAACACCAGTGGTCTTAATCTGATAATTCAATGAGATATTATTGTGAACTGAAACAATTTATTTTCATCTCAAACATCTTGCACCAATACACCCCCCCCCCCACCCTCCCCCTCCAACATGCGCTAGAAAGTGTAAACCACAGAAAGTAGCTTTTCCTTTTCAAATCTGAATGGTTTCTGTCCCAAGTGGATTCTTGGCATCAGAGGTCCATCCTAAGGAGTGAGTGCAGGTTATCCAGTGATAAACCCATAATGGGGAAATAATAATCGGTTGGGGGGGGATCTTCCATGGTAAGGTCCAATGTGCCCAGGTAGAAAGTTTCGTGTTAGCCGCTTTTCACAGGGGTTCACTTGGTGTTGTAGTGGGCAAAGCGCTGGTTCAGGGGATTCTCCGGCGACTTCATCCACTCTTTTTTTAGTAGCTGCTTGAGCTGAGACAGCCGCATGTTGGGGTTCTCCGCTTTGAGGAGCGGCAGGTTCAGCTCCTCGTAAACCGCGAACGCTGCCTTTACCCTGCGCTCGGGATGGCGGTCGAGCTCTTCTTCCACCACGCTGAGGGGGGGCGGGAGAAACAACGCAACGAATGAATACTGTACTTACTTTGCCAATATGGCATGTTTATTGCCTTAACACAAATGCACATGCTGTATGCTCAGTTGCACAGACTATTCTACGTTATTAGGTCGCAGTTCTAAACTTGTTCTCAACTGGACTACCTGGTTAAATAAAGGTAAAATAAAAATAAATAAACATGTTCTGGATCAGTAATATTTCTCATTGTTCAGATTCTGGCTCGACTGATTACAACAGAAATTATTTTAGTCCATTCCCACGTCTTTTCTCATTTTCTTTTCACAAAATGTTTCAGAAAAGTCCAGGATTTCTCCCCCAGGATTTTTATGACCATATGAAGTCTGATTGTGACACACTGATGGAGCGCCGCCCATGTCACTCCTCCTCAAACCGTTTTCAGAACCGGTAACATTAAGAGATAATTCTTCACTATCCAGTACCTGAGCACGGCAATGGCATCCTCTACAGATCTAGCCTCCACGACGCCTTCCTCAGTTACGCGATTCACATTTTCCTCCAGGGGCGTTTCCAGATGGCTCTTCTCTATAGAAAACAATGAAAAGGAACAAAATGTAAGTATGCAGAGTGCGGTTATTAAACCAATACACATTAACGAGGTCCTTGCCTTTGGGTTGCTCCTGCTGTTCTAGCTGCTCGTCACGCAGCGCCTCCTCAATCTGGGCACGGGTCACTCTGCCCGCAGCGGCCGCCGCCTCCTTGGCCTTTCCCTTAATCTTCGCAGCCTCGTCCTCTAAGAGTCGCTGGTTCTCCTTCTTCCTCTCGAGGGCCTCAAGGCGTTTTTTCTCCTTATCGTCCTTCACACGCAGAGTATAACATTAGGTGATCCAGCTCGGTGTAACGCTGCTGCGGACTAGAGGAATACTAAATGGAGCCTCACCTTCCTCTGTTCTTTCTTCAGGACATGCTTGTCATTCTCTTGCCATTGTGCATCCTCCAGTTCTTTTTTCTTGCGGGCATCCTCCAATGCCTTGGCCTCTGCCTTGCGGGCCTTGGCAGTGACTGCCTTGGAGTTCTCGCCCTGGAACTTCTTCGGCATCCCTAAGACTAGGCCTACCCTTCAACTGACAGGGGGAAAAAACATTCGAGATAACGTTTCTACCAGGAATCAGCTGCAGTGCGTTGTCAAGCTAAAAACTAAATCACATGGCAAAATGACTCACCACAGAATTGAGTTATGGCCCAAGAATAACATGTAATTTGCATATTTTATAGCACGCTGACAACCGTAGCTTGCTAAAATAGAGGATGTAAAGTAGTGGTAGTTATTATTACACCAGTAACGGCTGGTAAAATAGCTTTCAGTTTACAACGACTTGATAACTAACGAACATATCATCCAATTATGATGTATTATGTAATAACATCATTGAAAATGTCAACACACATTATAATAATATCGATCGTTCGCTCGCATTATGATGAAAACTAACGCGGAGTTACCGATTTGAGATGCTTACAGTACCGCTAACTGGGACCAAGACTAGGTGCTTGAAAACGTCGTTAGTTAGCTACCTAAACTGGTGTTACTGAATTAGCTAGCCCAAATTAAACAATGAAATAATTTAAAGTCCCTATTTCATGCATTTTGGACATATAGTGAAGGGAAAAGTCTAGTACCTTAGCAACAACAGATTCGTGTTTCGAAGAGGCATCTGCCAGCCTTTCGTGACATTGACGCATCGCGATGACGTTGGCACACATGGCTCGTTTAAGTGACGTCCCAAACTAATCCAGTCCAGTTGATACTAACCCCGTCCATTTTATATATTGGATTAAAAAGATCTTAATATGTTTTAGTAATTTATTTATATAGTATAATATCGTATTGTTACAGTATTCAAGTTATAACTTGCTTTCACTAGTTTCCTAACACCAACATGTTAATGTCGCAATGGCTCTCATAACAATATAGATTATTTGACTTTTAAGAAATACTAATCAAAGCCACTCTCTATTTTTATGCAAAAGGGTAGCGATTTAGACATTATAAACAGTGAAATTGTGGGAGCAGGCGTATTATGGACCACCTTCGTTACGTCATATAGAGCGGTATGGAGCCAGCTGAAGAAGCACTCGACAACGACGTAGAGTTTTCTGTAAATGAATCTGCCTACAACGCAGGCACAACACACAGCAAACGATTAAAAGAGCTGGAAAATGCTGCGTTGCAAGCGAGCTTGAATTCTCTAAGAATGGAGTCGGAATCTGACACAGATACCGGGAGTAGGAGAGGCCAAGCATCTGGGGAGCAGGAATATATCAACGGCTTGTCATCCAACGATTCGGGCGCCTCACCACAAATCACAAACACGAGGCCTGAGGCACAAGACGAAGCAGATACAAATGTTGCAAATGAACCACTTGACGAAGAAAGAACCCTTACAGACCACTTAAATAAGCGTCTCCTCTCATCTTTCCTCGATAAATTGAATCAAAGAGACTTGGCACTTCCTGGTATTCAACGATTGGACTGTGCGGTCGCAGACGAGGATTCTAACCGTGCAGCGGAAGAATGGTAAAGGAGTTGAGACATCTCGCAAGAAAGAATCTGCTATACGTCGACATGAGCTTTAATTCCACTACTCGGACTTAGTTTAATTTATGCACAATACCATCCTAGTGTATTTCCCTCAAAAGCAGACCAAATACGTAAATTGTGGACTAAAACAAAATAATATCTAGAAAAAACGTTTAGGCTTCTTGAAAAAGACCTGCTTGGATTTCGGTGATTGAAATAAACTAAACATTCTGATTAGAATTTTAAGATCGCATGTGTTTTTATTAATATGTCAAAGAGCGTATTTTACGGCATGAAACTTATAAGCATGTGGGATAGCAGAAAAGACCAGTGCGTTTTTGCCAAAAATACGGTTATTAATCCCGTTTCATATCATATTTGTCACCACACTCAATGCAACCGGTAGGCATAATTTCTAGGAGTGATTTATCATTGTTGGGCAAACAGGTTAGATCCAAGGGTATTGTAATAATTATCCAACCGATTACGACGTTCATATGCACGTGGTTTTTGTTTTCTCTCAATTGGATGACCAAGACTACCAGATGTAGGTATATCCTTCCTAATAAGTGCCCTAATCAATCTAGTATGAGGTAAGTGTGGGAAAACCTGCAAACAAACCCCCTTCGGAGTAACCGGCTTGTTGGCCAACAGCAAAACCGATAGCAAGTATAGAGCTAAGGGAAAGGACGTTTCTTATTTTTATCCAGATAGTTATGTTATTAATACATGGTATCTTTATCATGCAACTTTTTTGTTCTGTTTATATTTACATAAAATATCGACGTCACATTTATATTCTCAACATAATATTTAAATATTCAATAACACAACCCATGCAATGACAGTTTGGCATCCAATATGGCTTTACATCAAAGAATTTCCTTAAGTGTAAAGCTACGTCTAAAGAAGATTCAGATCTTGTCTCCTTTCCTTCCTCTGTTCAGAAGCCAAGTGAAGGCAGAATACTCTTTTCCTGCTTGGATGTCCTTTCTTTGGTACAGTTTATGTTTTCATATACGCCTATGATACAAATTGTTATCAGGTGGAAAGGAAACTAGGACGTAAGCACATTTATGACTATTAAGATGGTAAAAACTGTGGCAAAATCTGTCTTTGGGTCGCATATTCATCATCACCCATAGTTGGAGTTGCAGGTGTACACAGGCGATAAGGCATGTAGGAAGACTCATAATGAACTCCTTTGTGAAAGACCCTTTGACCAATGACGGAAATCACCTGTGATATTTCATTCTATTGATTGATGCCATTCTACTTTTCTTGCCAACTGTCTGAAATTGAATATAACATTACAGTACATTTTTGCTACGGATACTGAGGTCAAATATGTTCAAATATGTGATCTATATGAAAATCCCAAATGTGCATACCAGCTTGCTAAATTTCAATGTACTCAGGTCTTCTTCATCCTCTTATAGAGAATGATAAAAGTGTTTTTGACAGTGACATATTACTCCAGTAAGTTGGATTTGAAGTTTTACTGTTGTTAAATGGTTAAAGTCTGACTATTAGATTTAATTTGAGTGTATATTTTCGACTAGTTAGAGGTTACATCATTGTGGATAAAGTTATTTTACTCAGAAATAGAACATGGGCTTTTATGATGTGTATTTCTGGGGGTAGATTTCCATTTTTACCTCATAGTCATTGTGTCTTTTCAAATCCAAAGTGTTAGAAAATAGACCCCAAAAATGTAAAATTGATAATAACATTGACACGTTCTTCACCCAAAAAATACTCATTAAAAAATATTTGGTTAAATTCTAATAAAATATGTGGGCGATTGCAGATAATTGCATGTAATGTGCACAGTGGCGAATAACCAAAATTAAACGGCTGTGTGTCAACTCCTTTTCAAAGCTCTTTATACAGGGAACAGTGAGATAAGTTCGATTTTAGTGTAGAGCTCAGTGTCTCTGTTTGATCAACATCTTCGTTGTGCATGTGGTTAAGTGGCAGTATCTGTGGATTTTCCATCTGGCAGTTCAGGGTTTTCTGTTGTAGGTCCCACCAGAGCAGGCCAGGGCCAATGGTATTTCTCTTGGTAGGGCCTATTAAGAAACAGAGAGGATCATTATGCATGCATTCCTGAGCCAATTGATATTTAATATTTCACCACTATCAACTTTGGGAAGGCTATGTTTAAATAATGTTTAATAATGTTCTTTTTTTTACCTGTTGCATAACTCACAGCGAGTCCAACCAACACCACAGACAATGTCCCAACGGAACCAAAGTAGAGGTAGGAAATGGAATAAATGTTTTCCAGACCCGTCAGTCTGCTGAGAGATTTTGAATATATCTGCAAGGTTCAGTTTTCTACACCGGGGAATACTCAAAAGTTACAAAAGTTATACTATGCCAAAAGTCAAAAGCAAGACATTTGTTACGGAGATAGGAACAGTTTATGAGGTAAACAAATGGTGACAACATGTATGCTTTCAATAGAACTGGTGTTACTACACTCTCAGAACCAAATGTAACCAAAAAGGGTCCTTAAGCTGTCCCTGTTAGAGAAACCTTTTGTTGTTCCAGATGGCATGCATTTTGGATTGATAATGGTGGTACCAGGGAACCAGAAGGTTTTCCCTTAAACCCATATGTTCTCCCTGGAAGATAAAGTGTCTGAACCGATAAGCCATTTTGCAAGCGAAGTCCGTACCCGATGTCTGTACCCGTGCGGTCCTCTAGGGAGTCCACGTCAAGGGTGATGTTCCTTGCCGGACACTGATCTGTGTAGGTGGGCAGCACTCCCATGGTCTTCAGGCTGGGCGGATGAAGGATTGATCCAATGACCAGCCACAAGGAAATGGAGAAGCCCACAGCCACACCACTAAACACACCCTGAAGACATAGGCAGAACCCCTCTAAAGTCCACTCATAAACATAACAATCTAACATAGCTGGACATTCCTTTTGACCAGCCGATCTCTAACATTCAATATTATACTTATGCAATCCGCAATGTGTCCCACTCACCGGCCTGTTGGTAGCTGGAACAAATATCCCCAGGATAAAAGCCCCAAGAAGCGGGCCGCTGACCACGCCCATGACTGTGAAGGAGCCCTGAGTCGGGGGGCACACGGGCACCGGATAAACACTGGATCTTTATTTAGTCTGGGTCACTAAGGCTTGCTGATTGCTGTGTGTTACCACTGCCTTTTGTATGGTCATCCTGGTGTGCCCGGAATAACTTGTGGTGTACTTGATCTCACTATTTGGGCAATGGTTGATTTTAAAAGTGGCCAGGAATAAGATACAGCGAGGAGACCTACTTGAAGAACTCCCCAGTCCAGGAAAGACAGAAGAGCAGCCACGGTGATACATCCAGCCCCATACATGAAGGCTGAAACAAAATACCAGGGTCCATGTGAATATGACGAATACAGGGATCCATGTGAATATGATTAATGTTAATGGTGCTTACAAAGTCCTCTGGAGATTAAAATCAACCTCTTCTGTGACACGTTGGCCAGATGTGGCTTGAATAAATCCTCCAAGGTAACGGCTGCCATGGCGTTTATGCTGGTGGACGCGGTACTGCAAAAGAGTGGCGTTGAATAGTCAGCAATCATGTAACCAGGGCTGTAACCAGTCATATGGTGACTAAATACTATGCAATGCTACAGGCGGTGGCAGTCTACCTCAGGGTACCACTGTATGCACACGCCAGGAAAACACCGGGAAAGCCAGGGTGGTCTTGAAAGATGTCCAGCACAAAGTAGGGCATATACTACAAGGGGACATGTGGGATTCATGTTACAAAAATGCAGCTCGGCAACAACGAAGGATTCTTTGAGAATTAGGTCTTTTACTTACTTGGTGCATTTGTGGTCAATAATGAACGGTTTAAATGTGCAACCGGCCCCTATCATTGTAAAATGGTCCTTGGGAAACCCTTTCGACCTGCAATTGGTAATATGGTAATATACTCTCGATGTAGAATTACCTGGTCCGGGGACGAAATCTTTCCCGACTTCAAGGGGTCACATTGGGAGTACAAGGCAAACATGACAATGCCGCAGGTAGCGGCACTGCTCACAACCAGACACAAGCCCACCTGGTTGACCAACAACGCCCTGTGGAAAATGGAGATGGCAAAAACACACATTTATGCGTGACCTTTTGACCTTGAACCTGGCGGCGTCTCGCAGGACAATTAGAGAGCATGATGGGCGGCCGCCCGCCACTCACAACTGGGCCATACGCTCGGTTCTGCAGGAGATGTAGCGCTGCACCTGGGCCTGGTTCACCCCGTACATGGACAGCCACACCAGAGTTCCACCCACACTGAAGCTCCAGAACGTGTATCGCCTCCTTGGGTCCAAGTCAAAGCTGATGGGAAGAGTGGTCACTGTTAGTGTTACTATGGTTCTTCATTAAGGGAGACACATAATGAATAGCTGAAAGGGATATTGCCTGTAGAACGAAACACTGTTTTGTTACTCGTTGAAGTTTAGCCGTGATCCGTTGCTGGCAATCTCCAGAACCATCGCTGGCCCACCAACTAGAATCGTGCCCCGGATAAAAACCATGACAAAACCCAAGAGCATGACCAGGATCTGGAACACGTCCGTCCAGATTACTGCTTTCATGCCCCCCTGCGATGCCGAGGACAGACAGGTGGAGAGTAAAGAGTCACATTCGAAGCCCGCTGTAATTCAGTCCTGACCAGGTGTCCTCTCAGCCTTACCAATGTGGTGTAAATAGTACAAATGAACCCGGTTGTGAAGAGGGACGCCCACATGTTGACCCCAGTGGCTGGAATACAACAATTAACACACATTTTGTTGTAATCATAGTAAATAACACTGGTGGCACAACACAACAGGTGGCATAGTGCAGTTTCTGAGCACTTTCCACGGCTCATGTTTCTATATCCATATGGGTTGTATTACACAGTATTGGGCTCCTCTAGAGTTCATACCTTGATTCAGGATTAAGGCTGGAGCATATATCACTATTCCTGTGTAAAGAAGCTGAAAGAAAGTGTAAAGAATAAATCTAATGCTTTATAAATGTGATGTATGTTATTCATCTTGCAAAATTGTTAAAATCACTGACCTATTATCCTGAATTGCTAATGGTACATTGGCATTTTATTTTCTCACTCAGAATAAATTATTATAATGTGAAATAGGTTTGGATTATTTGGAAATACGTATAAGAAAAACTTTCTTACATATTATTTTTCCTCATGTTCACAGCCTGACCAACAGTGAAATCTACCCACAACTTGGTTCATAGGTGGAGGTCATTAATAAGTGTCGTGGTTATGACCATTTCTTTCGTCTAGAAACTGGGAGCGTCACAGGGGTTGAATACTTCCAAAAACCAAAGTAATGCCTCCTTACTAGAGATTATTTTGAGTGTCAATGTATTTCTATGTCGAAACTGTATAAATTCCATTGTTAAAATAAAAAAATATGAGACCATGGCACCTTTTTTTCTCCTTTCCAAATAATTTGATTAGGAAAGTTTTGATTGAGGAACAGAAGACTTACATTTGCAGTGGTTTATTAAATCAAACCCTTCTGTTCTTTACAACCAAAAAAAGATGGTTTTTCCTTCTTTCCAGAGCTGCATGGGTGTTAGTCACATGCTCTCACCTTATGTTGTTTGGCTCACTTACTGTTGAAACTAGAAACTGGACACTTCCAAGCAGCTGCATTTCTCTGCCAAATCTCATCTTGAGGTACTGTTACCGCAATGTAAAGACTCATTATACCATGACAGCATTCCAGAACTGTAAAGATTACGGGGAAATAGAAAATGCTTCCGCACAATTATTTAAAGAAAATTCACAAATGTTGTCTTGGGGGGCGATGCAGAAACATTGGCATTTAGCGGACACTGATGATGGAAACTGGAAAGGACCGGCACTGAGCATGCACAAAGTTAATTAAAGTGAATGTTTTGTATGTGCTTGTTATCTCTGCAGTGATGTCGAATGCCACACCGGATCATTTATTGTTAAAGGGTAACAAAACCTGATTGGTGCTGGTGATACCCAGGCGGTAGAACACCGGCAAAAATAGGTACGCAGTCAGGCAGGAGTTGATGGTTTGTCCGAGACACATGTAGAGGAATTTGAACCCATAGAGGGAGGCTTCGGCTGGCACTCCCAGGACCTGTACGGCAGACATGAAGCTGGCGCACAGTGACAAGCCGACGGGGACAGCTGGTATGCTTCTGCCACCGATGAAGAAGTCTTCCACCTTGGGTTCCCCGGTTCTTTTCTTCAGGGCCTGGAACAGCCCGATCCCCATGGAGACCAGCAACATGGCAGCAAAGACCACGTAGTCTGCCAGGACGAAGCCCGGTCGGGTTTGTTCTGTGTTCTGTTCTCCTTTCATGTCTTTGCCTCTCAACAGGTTTACTGTGTGGGATTGGTCGTGTCAGATCCAGGTATTTCTTGGGACTGAACTGGAATGGTAAGAATAGGTAATATGAGTACACACACTGTAAAAAACACCTGTTGTTTTTACAGGATCCAACATAGCACCTTTCAACTGCAGAATGTCTTGCCAACATAATAATATAGTTATTTTCTAGCATAAAATAATGGTCATAATGTTATATTTTGTGCCGTTATTATGCTCCTCTTTATAAAGGGTTATCACTAATGTTCTGCATGACTGTTTGTTCATATAGATATATATAAGTCTTTAGAAATACCGTCAAAATTCATATTTTGGGGTTTGGGGTCTTTCTTAATGTTCGCCTATTTGGTTTGTGTTGGGTCTGACTACTACTGTACTTGACAAATTTATAATTATAATAATTAAGTGTAAACTTCACTGAAAATGTTATTTAATAATGGTGCATTGAGTCCTGCTATTCAAATGTTAGTTCCATATTGTGGGTCCTCTTCCGACAGATTATTCTAGAAAGGAAACACAGCCGGCTGATACTTATGCCTGTTTCGGATCATCACCCATTCAAGTACTTCTACATCATGCTATGGTCCCAGCTGGCCGAACAAACACATTTGACAGAACTGAAATCATGTAATTATGTCCAAAAAGCCATACCTGTTTCTTCCTTGAAACCCAAATCCTGAGTCACCAAAAACCTGACTTTCCTCTACAGAGATTCAATTGGCAATAGTTTAAAAGGGCACCGCCACATTAGAAAAATGCCAAGAGAAGAGTGGCAGCATCTTGCATTAAAAGTGGCTCTGCGAAGTCTGTCTGTTATACTGAGTGGGGGGCGAGTGGGGGTGTGTGGGTGAGTCGAGGGTGAGGGTGGGTCGAGGGTGAGGGTGCTTCAAGTGTTGAAGGAATTTGGGGAGGAGCACGATTACAAAATAGGCCAGGCGGATTAGATGGATTTAGATTGAATAACAGGGATTTTAATATGTTTAATCGTTCCTTATTTCCAAAGTGAAATTACGAAGTGAAAACATTTTGTGTTAAAATGTAACAGTGCATCACAATAAACATCGGGTGAACATTTGCTTACATTTCAGGATTTTATGAAATGTTTTTAACATTTTGCACTTTTTTGCAAATTTCATTTAGGTAAAACATTTGTCGTAGAAAGACAGTTCAGATTGAAGAATGATTATTAAAATCACCAGTTGCTACCCAGGAAACAAATTACATCCTGTTGATAAAAGCTACCAACTCTGTCAAATTTACAACCAAAGAGCAGTTTTCTCATTTGAATTGCAATCTTAACAGATGGACGATCCACTCTGTGAGCAAAAGCAAAGTTTGTCTTGCAGGCCCCTGTGCCCAAAGGTTGAACAGAGAATGGATATTTTTGATTTTCCATCCATATATACACTTTTTCACCCACCCATACAGAACAAACTCACCCATTTGCCCTAACAAATTGTTATGGTCCATCTATCCGAAAACTGCGTCAACAAGCTGCTAAAATAAATAGAATGGACAATGGGAAGATTGACCATTATTCTGAACAATAACATAAATGGAACATGGAACAATTTAAAATATTTTACTGAGTTACAATTCCTATAAAACAGTCAGTTATTTGAAATCCCCGGAATGTGCACAACATTTGAGAGAAATACATTTTCTGTGCGAATTACACATTTCTGGGATGTATTATTTCTAAAAATGAGACAAGACAGACACTTATAGAGACTGACACTATATTTAGCATGTTTGGTTTTGATAAATCAGAATCAGAATAAGCTTTATTGCCAAGTACATTTTCACATTCAAGGAATTTTCTTTGGTGCTATGGTGCATGACAGAAGAACACAGTAAGTAGTATGAGGTAAAAAAAAATAAATAGAAATGACAGTAAATATAAAATGTGCAAACATTTACTTAATAAGTGGAAAAGTGCAATGTGCAGGAAGGAAGTCCAGATAAGTGCATTTATGTAATGCATTATGTAGAATTTAAGTTATGAGTTTAAGTTATGGGGCAGAGAGTGTCAGGTAGAGTTATAGCAGTCATGGTAGAGTTATGGTAGAGTTGATATATAGCAATCATGGTAGAGTTGATGTATAGAAGTCATGGTAGAGTTATGGTAGAGTTGATGTATAGAAGTCATGGTAGAGTTATGGTAGAGTTATGGTTGAGTTGATGTATAGAAGTCATGGTAGAGTTATGGTAGAGTTGATATATAGTAGTCATGGTAGAGTTGATGTATAGAAGTCATAGAAGAGTAATGGTAGAGTTGATACAAAGCAGTCATGGTAGAGTTATGGTAGAGTTAATATATAGCAGTCATGGTAGAGTTATGGTAGAGTTGATTTATAGCAGTCATGGTAGAGTTGATGTATAGAAGTCATGGCAGAGTTATGGTAGAGTTGATATATAGTAGTCATGGTAGAGTTGATGTATAGAAGTCTTGGAAGAGTTATGGTAGAGTTGATACATAGCAGTCACGGTAGAGTTATGGTAGAGTTATGGTTTGAAAAAACAATTTAATACTTGGGCGACATGAGCAAATGGTATTATGCTACACAAAGACTTGTCCATTCCTACGCCAAATAATATGATGTCAGACGACTCCCTGCAGACTATGGTATTAATCACGTTCTGGCCTCAAATAAAAAAAGACACACATCTACAGTAAATAAAATAAAAATGCTTTGGATTTTATGAAGTGCACGCAACTAAGACATATATTTGACTGAAAATATGTATTTCTTAGTCTCATCCATTTCACTGTCATCTAGCGGGCTTGTTCCCACTGTAACGGTTTGACTACTTCTATCCAAGCTTGGGATTTGATAAGGCAAAGCCATGATAGAAGAATTGCACTCGCCCACTCCAGACCTCCATTTGCACATTCAAGCCATTCAGTTGATGATGTTCGGTTAATGCCCTTCAGTTCAGGGTGTTTATTTCATGCTGTTCTGTTCAGTTCATGCATTTCAGTTCTTGTTAATCAGTTCTTGCTATTCCGTTCTTGCCATTCAGTTCTTGCCAATCAGTTCTTGCTATTCAGTTCTTGCTATTCAGTTCTTGCTATTCAGTTCATGCTATTCAGTTCTTGCTATTCATTTCACGGTGCAAAATGCACAAATGTTCCATTAGAGGTACAGTCAGGACACCGTAACCAGTCAGGCAAGACGTTTTATTTTCAAGAAACATTTAACTCACTGAAGCTCTACTCTATGTCAGAGGGGCTTTTTGCAGTGACAAAGCTAACTTTCTCTGCTCTCATAATTGAATTTCTAACTGCTGCATTTGACATTGTGAACCATCCGATCTCTTACGGCTCAGTGTTCTCAGACAGTGTTGATCCTGAAGAACATGCATTTTGATTATTGAATGAGTTGTTGCTCGCTTGTTCGGCTGTATTTAACGTCCAGTATCAAATTACTTTGTTCTACAGTATATCATCGTAGTTTATTTTCCCATTATCTTATGCTATACAACTATAGCCAAGGAAATGCTCATTTCTTGTGCCTCATGCGTTACTATTATTTGTTATTTCCTAATAAATGTTATATGTGTTCACCCATGTCTAATCACTGATGCTTTTAAAATGGTGAACTGATAAAACTAACAAAGTCTCCTCACATCATGGGGCTTGAGGACCTCTTGTACTCCACACGGAATAAACACAAAACTGCTCTCTATGTTTGGATGAACACAAACTGTAAGTTGAATTAGGAGGAACATATCCTTGAATGTGTACACTAGAGGGGACATAAGTACATATATTGAAAAGGAAACAACGTTTTTGAGGAAATTCATTTCAGGAAATTACAAGTACCCACTGAAAAAGGAAACCACAGTACAGATTCAGAGAGACAAGTTTTTATCTAGAAACAAATCACATTTTAATAACTTTTCACTCATGTTCATTTCTTTTTAAACATTGTTAGAACTACAACATTCTGAAGATAACACATTTTATTGTTGTCTTTTCTACAAGCTACAACAGGCAATGTTAAAATAAATACAAATGTTGAAGATGTCAGTCGAGATCAAAAACATTATCAGGAAATGAGGCAGGAAGCCATTTTAGGTTTCCCCCTCCCACCACCATAAAACATTGCACAACTTGATCAAGAAACATTGACAAGAAGACACCTTGCTGTACACAATGTTTTGAGGTAATGGTGTACTGTAGGCTATTTTGTTGATTTAGTGGTGAGTATTGCACTTTTTTGACATCTTACTATTTTTGTCAAACTGCTGTTTGGTGATTTGACAAGATAACACTGATTAAGTATTTTGGACTATGTGATTAAATACTTGAGTCCAGTTTAAATTGTTGATTTGAATTTAAGGTTTGTACAAAAGGTTCTCAAACTTGTATTATCTTTTTCTTTATTGTACTGTAATTTAAATGTAATGTATTGCGTAGAGTTCCATGTATATTGTTTTGAGTTTCATGTGCTGTATATTTTTTCATGGGTGAGTCCCTATATTTTTGGACTAACCCATGATGTTTAATTACATCACTTTCTATGGTTCATTGATTAGTCTGCTGACTGCTGAATGAATCATACAATACGAGTTGTGATGTCATCTTCTTCTGAGAGAGATGTTTTAGGACACTGCTATACTTCCTCTATCCTTACAACTTGCAGTTTCAATGTAAGATATACTTTTGCACTGCAACAGTACTGGCTGTAATTTTAAAGGACACATGAATCTGCAGAAAAGATTCATTTTATTTAGTGATTCCATGACAGAAGAGTCAATAACAATCTAATGACAATCTTAAAACAATTACTATGAAATTAAAGTAAGTTTAGCCTTTAGTTTAGTTTTTTTGTGTACATCAAAAGACAACACTTTCTATGCATTTATATTTCTACCACATACTAATTGTTCAATTAGAAATCTTAACTTCTGGAGTGTTGAGCAAAAACAATTATATGCTCTTCACTGTCCCAATGCTTGTGGATGGAGCAATATTTTAATGATTGTTATTGCAGACGTCACTAAGATTTTTTTTAACATAATTGTTATGAACAATAACTTGTCGAGAATCCATGTTGTCAAAACATGTGATAAGTTATCTGAACAAAACACGATTAATTTTAGTTTTTCCATTGATATTTAGAGATCATTTACCCCCCAGGGTTTTTTCCCAGGAGTGGTTCTGCTCATGGATACTACGGAGGAGGAGACCGCACCTCTAGTGGACCGGGATAGAGGAGGCAGCCAAAGGTCTGGTTCTGGCTCGGGGTTACAGGTATATCTGTATTTCCTCCATTCCGCAACAAAAGAAACAACGTTCAACATAACCTCTGGACAAATCTCTGCTGAAAGGGTCTGTGTTCTGGCAGCCGAGAAATGTGGTAAGATATTAGTTTTCACGTGGTTGTTCAGTTTTTATTCAACAGTGTTTATCACTATACTGTAACAGTGACAAATATTTGTATTGAAAATAGTCACATTTGCTTTGTTAGATAGTTAATTTCCCACAATGCCATGTATCCCTTTGCAGGTATCCTTCCGGTATACCACAGCCTGTTTGCCTTGGCATTCAATGATCTCTCCTACTTTTACCCCCCAACACACATTTTTAACACTGATGAAAGCATTAGCGTTCATTACAGACTCAGGTAAGAAAAACACAGTTAGCATTTTGGACTTCCTGGTTGAGCGAGCAGTGTGATAAAAGTGGGCTGGGAGTTGCCGCAATGAGGCCTTTAAACAACAATCAATCAATCTATCACATGTATTGCCCTTTTTTGATCAGCAGTTGTCACAAAGTGCTTTTACAAAACACCCAGTCTGAAACCCCAATGAGCACACAGCAACAGTGTGCAATGTGAACACTTTTGATCTTTATTTGATATCTTATAACCAATGCTAAAGAACCAGGGTTCTCTCATTCATCATGCACTAATAAAAAAAAAAGATATGCAAACATTTATACAAATATTTTAATACTTGCATGTATATTTGACTGCAGTGGATCTTTAGCCATTATGTTGGAATTGATCTAGTATTTGTCTCATTTGTTGTGAACCACAATGTTGTCTTATAGAAATAGATTGTAAGTGTGAACTGAATACTTTTCAATCCCCTTTTCTCTCACAGGTTTTTCTTTTCAAATTGGTTTGGAAAAGGATCGAAAACCTCATACCGCTACAGTCTGACAAGAGACAGATTCACTGCAGTGCTTAATTACTCTGTCATTGATTATCTTTTTGCCCAGGTATAAATTGACAAATACCTATGTGTTTAGTTTTTACTATATATACATATATATATATATATATATATATGTATATATATGTTAATTTTGCAGTCTTCCCTGTAACATCTTATTTCTTGCAACCTGCAGTCCCGCAGTGACTTTGTGGCTGGCCAGGAGTGGGCCTCACCTCCACTGAGTGCGCAGGATGAGTGTCTTGCCTTGGCAGTGCTAGACCTTTGTAGACTGGCCAAGGAACGCCACCAGAGTGTATGGGAGGTCTGCAAGACTGTCAGGTATGCATGCTATGAAGTGCGCGTGAGAACAATGTATGGGAGGTCTGCAAGACTGTCAGGTATGCATGCTATGAAGTGTGTGTGAAAACAATTCCGGTCCTTCATGTACATTGGTCCTTGTTTGGCTGTAAACAGATGACATGTTCCTTTTAGCTACAAGTCTTGCCTTCCCAAGACACACCGACAGGACATCCAGGAGATGAGCCGGCTGAGGCGATACAGAATCCGCAAGGCTCTGAAGCTCCTCCTAAAGAAGCTGGGACACTCTTCGGTGGGGGAACACTGCCTGAAGATAAGGTACCTGATGGAGCTGGCAGGGGTGGGGCCTTCTTATGGCACTGAGACCTTTCTGGTGAACCAACCCAGGACCCAGCTGCCACAGAAGGAACCAACAATCAGTCTTCTGCGGGTATCTGGGGAAAGTGGCATACAGACCAGTGGATGTCACTGTGCTGAAGAAGTCCAAGTGAGAAAAAGAACAACCTTCTTAACTTATTATGTAACATTAAAGTTATAGCTTAAATATATATATATATATATATATATATATATATATTGAAGAAATACAGGAAATGGCTTGCATGTTTAGAAAGAGGGTCAATGTGTGTAGTTACAATGGTAGTAATAAAGCAAATTTCAAGAAACATATTACATGAACTGTTTACAAGGAAAGGCTGCGGTGTGGCAGACCTTTTAGCCTTTTGGGTTTGGTCAAAACTAGCCATGAAATAACATCCATGGGTCTTAATATTTGTCATAACAGCACTGTGGTAATATTATGACAGATGGTGACAAGTTAGGTCATTAGTTATGCAGCAATACTTCATTTAAAGAGTTGTTATATATAATCCATGTACTATTTACTACGTCATACATTTAAAGGGAACATAATGGCTATGGGTTGTATCTATATTGGCTGACCATAAAAACTAAATGTTCTGTGTCAGGAGTGGCAGACGTTCTGTGACTTCTCAGAAATCGTCGACATCAGCGTGAAGAGGGCTTCCAGCGAGTGGGTTCCCCAGGACAGCAGAGTGGTCTCCATCACCCGGCAGGATGAGAGACGCCTGGTTGGTTGAACACACTGCATCAACGCCCAATACGCCTGTAGTTAGCGCTTGTTCGACAATGGCTGATTTCAGCTAATTGGCAGTTGACCACCTAATTGCCAGTTACTCTTTTTCTCCATAGGAGGCAGAGTTTCACACAGTGAAAGAAGCTCTGTCGTTTGTTTCCCTTGTGGACGGTTACTTCAGGCTGACAACTGACTCCACTCACTATTTCTGTCAAGATGTGGCCCCTCCCAGCTTGCTTGAAGACATTGAAAGCCACTGCCATGGACCAATCACGTAGGTGGTCTCAGACTTGTATCAGACACTTGAAAGATACACTTGATGTGTGGGTAAACTCCACAGTATGTTTTTCCCTCAGCTCTGAGTTTGCAGTGCACAAGCTTAAGAAATGTGGTGCCAAAGGAGGCAGGTTCCTGCTGCGACGAAGCCCCTCCAAATACGACACATTCTTTCTCACCGTCTGTGTTCAGGTAAAAAGTAAACAGCTACCAACTGAGGTCAATATCTCAAATTGCATTAATCGGAATCCAATTTTTCATATACTTTTAGACTCCTCTTGGACTGGATTACAAAGACTGTCTAATTACAAAGAATGAACAGTTCAATCTTTCGGGGGTCCGTCAGTCCTTTCTCAGCTTGCGTGAACTCACTGATTTCTTCCAACAAACCAAGCTGCTTCTAGCTGAGTTTCCTCTCAAGCTGGAAAGATGCTGTCCACCTCGTCCAAAAGGTACAGGCGAATGTTTACGGCACAGGATTCATACATTTTGTTATACAAAAAAAGTATTTAGTGTGGGGCTTCCCAGCTGTTTGTAAATTATAATGTACATCTCAATTCAGGACCCTTATCAATAATACATTGGCATTCTACTTTAATGTGTCATCGTTCATTACAAGAACTACACATTTCTTGCTGCAGAACTTTCAAACATAGTCATCATGCGAAGCAACAGGTTAGCAGAGACACAGGGCACCCCAACATTGCTCAGGACCAACCCCAGTCAAATCCAGTTCCAACTTATTAAGTATGACGATCTGCAATGGGTAAGTTTAGCACACTTGTGGGTTTAAAGCAGTGAGAGTTTTATAAAAGCTTGTTGTACAAACAGTACATGAATCTGGGAAAGGTAATAACAAAACTGACTAAATGAATGAATGGTATTGTCACCCTACTCTGTGTGTCATTTCAATCAGGGTGAAAGCTTGGGACAGGGGTCCTTCACACGCATCTTCAGAGGCCGCAAGGTTGATATTCGCGAAGGAGAGAGACATGTGACTGATGTTCTGCTTAAGGAGCTGGACACAAACCATAAAATCTGCTGGGAAGTAGGTGTAAACCTTTTACTGCATGGCTTGGGAACATTTACATGAAAAATGAGATGACACATATCAGTATAATCCCTAAATTAAAGCAACTGCGATTAAATGACAGGTGTATAATGAGAGATTAACCGGATGTAACTACAAATGAGATTCATGATAACACGGAACAACGCAATACAATTACAATTTTAACCTAAATATAAACCATTGATATGATGCAACTCAGGGCAACTCAGCATCTTATTGCTAATTTATTTGGAAATTTGGCAGCTTACTCATGTAACCATTTTAGTCATTTAGCCGTTCTATGAATGTTTCTCTTGTGGCCCAATTTTCAAATCTGTGGTCAATATCTCAGAAAGACTCACTAGACTGCTTGTAAAGGAACATGCATATATGATGCATCATCCCGTGAAGATGTGGCATTTACTAAATGTCACTGATGGTCTTGATTATAGCACTGCAACAAGTGTTTGAAAATGCTTGCTTATATGTTTATAACCCTGACACTTTTTGACCTAATCATAACAAAACTAAGTCATGTCGTTTTAGTTCCCTCTCCACAAACATTTGCCTAAAGAACCCATGAACTCTGCTATTTTATATTTTATGAAAAAGCATTAAAACAATATTCCTTCACGCACTGACGGAACAATTGAAGTGAGATGTGATTTTCAGCTCTGGATTGGTTGATGAGCACATGTCACTCATCAAAGCTTTTCTTCAGATTAATAATCTCCAACAACAAAGTGCTAGGAATTTCCCCTTTTCTGGTGATGTGACAGTACGTTATGTTTACTGGAAGACCAGTGCCGATACATCTCTGGGAATCTGGGCCGTGGACTGTTGCAGGTTTTCCTGATTTGCATCCAAAAATACATAACCTATTAGAACATTTTAAAAGTATTTTTGTTATCATGTCTCATGTTATATCCAATCTTTTTTGAACATTGTAAAACTCTATTAGGCAAGTGACATTGCCTCTCGGACCCTTCAGGTGACATGTACTTTTAGAGCAGGGGGCTTTAGCTTTTAGCCTCAAACTGCAAGACAGGATCCCATAGCATGTATCAAACCTTTGTTGCACCTTACTGAAAAAACCCTGTGAACATAGTAGTGTAGCTACCTTTCACCCACGCTTAAGTGCATGTTCTCTTGTTTTTTTTTCTGTCCTAGTCGTTCTTTGAAGCTGCCAGCTTGATGAGCCAGCTTTCTCACAAGCACCTTATTTTGGTATATGGATTAAGTGTTTACAGATCCAAAAGTGAGTGACCGTAACCCTTCAGTCTCACATAACTTCCTTCTTCTTCAGATTACAGTAAAGACACAATTATTGGCACCAATGAACTGAGAAGTGTTAATCGCAACTTATGTATTGAGGGTGAATGATAAAGTCTGAGCTAAGGTGACTGTAGTCAATGTTAACTTATTGTTACAATGACCAATATTTATTGCAGTTTCATAAGTAGTTTCAAATGTTACAGAGCTTGCCAGTAGAGTTTCGTTTCATTGTCTATGGGAGATTTGCTGAGTCAAATTCCTCTCAAAGAGCAGCTGCTAAGGCAACCCTTGTAATTGCGCCACTGTCGTCATCTCTATGTCTTGCAGACGTCATGGTGCAGGAGTTTGTCAAGTGCGGGGCCCTCGACCTGTACCTGAAGAGGGAGGGGTCAGTTTCAGTCAGCTGGAAACTTGAAGTGGCCAAACAGCTGGCTTGTGCCCTTAATTTCCTGGTGAGATGGCCCGAGGGCCAAATGCGGCCCGTCTGGCTGTTCTATCTGGCCTGCGGAAGTTAATAAAATTATTTTGAGGGATAAATAAAAAACAACTCACCGGCCCATTGTTATACATCTGAGTCAGAATTTAAACAATTTACACATTATAAGGGATCTACTGTACATATGTACTGTATGTTTTAACTTTTGCACTTTTGTGGCCTGCAAATCATTCATGATTAACAAATTATAAAAACAAATGTGGCCCTTCATTTAATTTCAAAATCCTGATGTGGCCCCCGAGGTAAAAAGTTTGCCCTCCCCTGCTCTAAGAGGGACCATAGTCGCTGCTTGTTAAGTGTTTTATATGTAATCTTGAATTGAGTGACTTTGGGGTTAAGACTTAAGCTCTGCCCACTCAATTAAGTCAACCAATCACATTAATGTCATGTAAGGATTTCTCCCAACTATGAGAAGCAAATTGTTGATTTCTCCTTCCCGTCTATTGCTAATAGTTTTTTGGGATTGGTTTTAAAAGTTAACTAAGAAAAAAGCTTTCATTTAGATAAGTATGCTTAGGTTATCTACTGATGTTTCATTATCTATGCTCAGATGTTGTGCCAACCCTAGTGTTTATTTTTGTCTGACTGCTGCTGTTTGCCAACTGTTTGAGCACATACGTCATTGAAAAAAATATATTTCAAAAAAAGTTATCGTTACTCTTGTCTCTTTCCTCATCAAATAGGAAGAAAAGAACATTATGCATGGTAATATTTGCGCGAAAAATCTCCTCCTGGCCAGGGAGGGGGACGCATCAAAAGGCAGCTCTCCTTTCATCAAGCTGAGTGACCCTGGCATCAACGTGGCAATCCTGGGCAGAGATGGTAAACCGTCATACCGCATGCACATTATAACGCGGAGATGTTAAACCGTCATACCGCATGCACATTATAACGCGGAGATGGTAAACCGTCATACCGCATGCACATTATAACGCGGAGATGGTAAACCGTCATACCGCATGCACATTATAACGCGGAGATGGTAAACCGTCATACCGCATGCACATTATAACGCGGAGATGGTAAACCGTCATACCGCATACATTATTACGCGGAGATGGTAAACCGTCATACCGAAAGCACATTACAACGCGGAGATGGTAAACCGTCATACCGCATGCACATTATAACGCGGAGATGGTAAACCGTCATACAGCGTTCAAATTATAATGCAGAGAGGATACATGCGCTCTAGGATTGACATCAATCCCTTAGTTAACCTTTCTCTATGAACTTTGGCTGCGTGTTTCTACAGTAATGCTGGACAGGATTCCGTGGATAGCTCCTGAGGTGCTGGAGGCTCCAGAGAGGCTGGAGCTGGAGTGTGATAAGTGGAGTTTTGGTGCCACACTGTGGGAGATATTCAATGGAGGACAGGCACCTCTGCAGGGGTTGGACCTAGAGAGGGTAAACCCAGTCTATTTCCTTGCTTACAATCTGCAGTATCTGATAGTGGCTTTCCCTGTAGATGGGGCCAAATTACTATTCGTGGAACCTATATCCCCTGTGCAATTATCACGCAAGTTTCGAGTAAAACCCTTGTAAAAATGAACAACGTAAAACCAAGACGAAACTGCCAACTCTTCATTTTCCTTGGCTTTGTCAACATCCCGGACTATTAAAGTGAGGTTAATCCAGTTTTGATGAATTACTAAGCGGTTATTCCCCAAATACAAGCAGTCAAATTCCATTCAGATGCCCCACGGCATCAAATTACTTTGGGTTTAACCCAAGGCCATGAATTGACCTCTGTGTCCCTTTAACAGAAGCTGCAGTTTTACGAGAACTACACGCAGTTGCCCTGCTCTGATTGGACAGAGCTGGCCGATCTCATCAGCCAGTGTATGAACTACCGGCCTGCATTCCGTCCATCTTGTCGAAGCATTATCCGCCAACTGAACAGCCTGATAACCTCAGGTATCGTTCATTAATAACCCTACACCGTGTAACGAAAACACACAATGACACTTTCCTGATGGGGATTAATTTAGTGATACACAGCTTGGTACTTTAGGGTCTATTTGCTTTATTCACCCGTTTGCTCCAACGTCCCTCCCGACTGAAATACCGTAGGGTGTGTGCTGTGTGCACCTGTAGGTTGAAGCAACACCCAACGTTACGACATACATGACCTTAAAATGCCACCTTTTATTCTTTTATCTTGGAGGATTACCTTGATTCAATCTTGGCTCATGTGAATTACAACGGGCATCAGGGACTTGTGTGCCTCTCTTTCTGTGCCTTAGACTACGTGATACTTCACGCCGCAGAGCCTATTCCTGACAGGGGCAACTCCTGGAGAACATCAAGCCCTTACCACCAGCAGGACCAATTGGTGTATGAGGAGAGACACCTGCGTTACATATCCCCGCTGGGAAAGGTACCAGCGTAGTTTGAATCTAGTTCAATTCCCTTGTCCGTTTTCGTTGTCAGTTGAGACACGGTAAACACGCGATACAATTTTCATATACTATCAGTGCTTGTTGGCCATAGCCGTAAGACTTTCAGAGTGGTTATGTTGTCCTTGCCTCACCCAAAAGTGGACAGTTTCTTGAAAGGTTTTTTAAAACAAAGTGTCAGCAGGTTCCAATGACTTGGCCTTTATGTGGATCTATATAAGTGTATGAATCACCCTTGTTTTATAGCAAATGTAAAAATATACTGAGAAAAATGGTGCAATATAGGAAGGACAAAGAATGCAACCAAACATTGATGAACAAGATAAAAGAGGGTTTAGTGAACTTGAATAGGGACAGTGAACGGGAACACAGGGAATTACAAGACCCAGTCTGTGCCTTAAATGTTGGGGAGGGGGCATCTCCCTGGCACCATGAGACCATATCCCACCCTGCTGCAGTCACAATGTTCTCCGCACAAAACATTTCAGACACCCTGTACCAAAGGTCAAATCCATTGAAACCTTTTCTCATGGCATTTTCGAAAATAAACTCCTCTATAATCGGATTTAAAACTTCTTTAATTCACGACCCAATGCCAAAATGTCGTCCTGTTTGTGTTCAGGGGAACTTTGGCAGTGTTGAACTGTGCCGATATGATCCTCTGGGGGACAACACAGGCGAACTGATTGCCGTGAAGAAGCTACAGCCCAACCAGCAGTCGAACCTCGAGGAATTTCAGAAGGAGATCAACACCATTCGCTCACTGCATTGTGACTACATTGTCAAATACAGGGGCGTCTGCTACAGCATGGGTAAGAACACACACCGTAGAAATCAAAATGCCAACCACCCTAGTGTCTATACTGACCAAGGGGGGTTTGTTGTAGCAGGCTCCTCACTGGTAACATGGCAGATGAGACCACTCTATCAACGAGGATCCCCTAGAAAACAAATGTGTTATGTTTGTTTGGTCTCTCTGATAACCTTTCAGGCAGTGTAGAAGGAACATGAAACAGTTGTTAATGGACCAAAAACGGACTGAATTCTTTGCCTTTTTAGTCACGTCCGAGAATGCCGGAAATACCAGTACTTGATAGTTAAAGGCCAAAAACCAAATTACTTTCTTGTATTTATTGTGACCTTTAATTGGCTGCAAGTTATTTATACCTGCTCAGTGCCCTGAATAGAATATAAAGATGCATTCCTCAAAGTGGGAACTCTCTTCCAAGTCTCAGACAATAATGTAAAATATAAAGTGCCGTAGCCACATTTTTGACCTTCTTACCAGTGTAAATAGCCGTTTCAAGGCAGGAATGTTTGTGCACTCTGCATGTTTCCCCACGTTGTGTGTAGGCCGCCTCAGCATGAGCCTGGTGATGGAGTACTTGCCCTATGGTAGTCTGATTGGATACTTGGAGAAAAACCGTCAACATATCAACTACAAGCGGATGTTGCTTTTTACGTCTCAGATCTGTAAAGTACGAGGCCAATTCAAATCACCGAATTCCATCTCTCTATTCCATTTCGGGACTGTTTTAGCGCCAAGCATATCTCATCCATGTGGTTTTGCACCCTAAGGGATTGGAGTACTTGCAGAGCATGCGTTATGTGCACCGGGATCTGGCTGCAAGAAACATACTGGTGGCAAGTGACACGCTGGTCAAAATCGCAGACTTTGGCCTGACGAAGATAATTCCCTTTGACAAGGAGTACTACAGGGTGGCACATCCCGGAGAAAGCCCCATTTTCTGGTAACAGCCAACGCATTTGGAATTTATTTTCCACCTGTGTGAAAATTAAATGATACGTTTCCCGTAAAACGTACAGCTACTGAGCTGTTCCGCAACGGTATTGAGACACATCTATAGGTGTTGCTGGATGAAAGTAAATGGGCATTATAATGTAAAGAGGCTTTTAGGGTTTTTAGAATGTTTTTCATAGAATAATACTCTAGCTGATAGATAGTTTTGTAGCATGAACCTGGGTTAATTGCTCTCTTGAACTGCTTTCTTCTGATGGAGTACTTGAAAATTTGAAATTTGGGACGGCAATTTGAAAATGTATCTTTTTTTATAGCCCATGTTTTGTGTCTGGAGGTAAACATCATTACATGCATCAGTAAAACTCTTGGGGAAAAAATATTCCATCCAAATCATTGACTTGTTGACTGGGGGGACAATTACATGGACATTGAAGTGTTGCTGAGAGTTCTATTTTCTTCACAAATTAGCTCTAATCCAAGTTGACTTTTAATCACACCCAGGTATGCCCCAGAGTCAATCACAGAGTCCAAGTTTTCCCACAAGTCAGATGTCTGGAGTTTTGGTGTTGTCCTTCATGAGCTCTTCTCATATTGTGAACACAAAAGCAACCCAAAGAGGGTAAGTAGCTGAACTGTAGAACCGTTCTATTTCATATTGAGTTCTATCAGGTCCATAAATAGACATTATTTAAAGTTGATTCTAAATAGGTCCTAGTAAATTGTATTTCAAATTCATCGCTATGGTTTAAAAAATGGCAAAACCCATTTTTCATATATTGTGGAACTCTACATCTTTATTCCCTGTTGCCCCTTGAACAGTTTAAGACTCTGGTGTTTGATTCTGTCCACTTGTGATCCATGAACAAAATCATAAAATTGGTTGAGTAGACATATGTCGTTATCAGCGTTATATGTCGTTATCAGCGTTATCAGCATTATATGTCGTTATCAGCGTTATATGTAATTATCAGCGTAATATGTCGTTATCAGCGTTATATGTCGTTATCAGCGTTATCAGCATTATATGTCGTTATCAGCGTTATATGTCGTTATCAGCGTTATCAGCATTATATGTCGTTATCAGCGTTATATGTCGTTATCAGCGTTATCAGCATTATATGTCGTTATCAGCGTTATATGTCCTTATCAGCGTAATATGTCGTTATCAGCGTTATATGTCCTTATCAGCGTAATATGTCGTTATCAGCATTATATGTCGTTATCAGCAATATATGTCGTTATCAGCATTATCTGTCGTGTGTTTTTCATGCCCATAATCTCTCAATACGTTTAACAACGGTCACAGTTATCTTTTATTTAAAGTAACTTTTTGTTGCGGTATGGTAATTGTAATGTCAAATCACAATCCATCATGGTTTGACCGCTCGTTAACCTTGATGGAATAAAAGTACAAGCGTCAATGAAAGCATAAAGACCCCCACAGTTCATGCTGACATCTTCTCCCAACATCCGTCAGCTGTGCATTCAAGAGATTGGCAGTGACATGCAGGGTCCTTTCATTTCCATGCATCTGATCGATGTCCTGAGGAACAACTGGAGGTTGCCAGCCCCGCCATACTGTCCTGCCAAGGTGAGACTGTTTCCACAGCCCGGCCGGCCCGGTTCCATCCTATGCCGTGCTGTTGTACACACGCGTTGCTTCTCTTCGCAGGTTTACGGTATGATGCTGAGGTGCTGGGAATACGACCCTGACAAACGGCCCACTTTTTCCTCGCTGGGTGAACTGATCGAGACCTGCGTTCGGGATGAGAGAGAAGGTTCACTCGCATGAAAACGCCTGAGGCCAAACCCTATTGGAAAACAGAGGGACGGACAAAATGAACCCTTTGAGGACCAATGATAATGTAGTCTTTAAAGTGCCTAACCCAACAACAAAAAACATCAGTCAACCTGTTTGAGCCTATATTGTGAGCAGACCTCTCACAACTTGAGACCCTTTTGCTGCAAAACAAAAATCCTATTTAAAAGCTAAATGATTTACCAGAAGAAAGCTGGGTATATAGAGAGCATGAGTCAGGTTCCCTGTCTTGTAATATTTTTTTTGCCTGCAACATCCAAAATCTGTCAGCAATTGGCTCTTCAAAAGATTAAGAAATTTGTTTGTTCCAACCCACCTGTAAGTAGTCACTGTAAAACTTTAGAAAGTGTATGAACCAATAAACAGAAACTATGAAAGCGCTCTATTAGTCAGAGACGGCACTAACACACAGTCAGTTGGTTTAGAATTTCAATCATCATATGTTTCTCCTGGTGAGATCATTCTCTATGCTTGGTTGGTACTGCTCGGTTGGTACTGCTCTTTCTGTATAAATGTAGTCTTCTGTCTTGCCACACTTCCTTGTTAAATAAAGCATAACAATGTCTGACAAAATGTGCCGCAAAGTCAGTTATTGTTATTTTTTACTGTTCCTTGTCTCTGTTTTGACAAACCGGGACCAGTGTTGTCCTATCAGTCTGCAATGCACGAACACGTATCCATATATTCTGTTCTAAACTGCTCAGACATGATAACAGCAGAGCCAGTGCCGTTCAAGTCAACAGGCTGATAATATATACTCTTATACTGGCACTGGTTTGGCTAGGTTAGAAATGTCCACACTTTTTATACTCCCTGTATTTCAGGGCACCAAATTATTGAGATACTTGGCTACTGTTTAGTGTGTTACATCTAATTAGTTGTGCAGGCATAAGAAGGGTAGTCATAAAACAGTGTTAGTATGGTTTTAAGGCTTTGCCTTTGGAGTATGCTTATGGGCCTGTCAACATGTTGACCAAGTCGGTAAATTATTAAAAGGAGGAAACAAAACGTTGACCTCGGCAATCACAGTTAGCCTGGTATGGCCAATGCTGATCTCTACAGAAAAGTATACAGTGACCGAATACTCACCATCAGGGACATGCACAGGAATTGTTTTGGGGCATTGCTTTGACCTGAAAAAAGGGCAAACCACTGGACTTCTCACCCTCGGAGGGGCAACTTGAGTCAAGGAGGGAATAAGGGCAGTTGCCTGGGCAACCTTAGCCCCCCCCGTGCACGTACCTGTTTACCCTAATAAAAAGGGGTTTGGTAAATTGTTAAAAGGAAACTTTTGACCTTGGCAATCACAAATAGCCTGGAATGCCAATGCTGCTCTCTACAGTGAATTATACCGTGAGGGAATACTCAGCCTATTAAAAAGGTGTTTGGTAAATGATTGAAAGAAAAGTAACTAAATGTGGACCTTGAGAATCGCAGATAGCCTGGAATGCCAATGCGGATCTCTACAGTGAATTATACCGTGAGGGAATACTCACCATAATGAAAAGAAATACTTGAAATCAGAACTGGATGATTTTATTAAATAATATTTTATTAATATACATTGCTGACTTAGTAAACAAGGTTTAATAGCTAGTGCACCAGGGGCAGAGCCATAGAGAGAAAGAGCGGCAACTCCAATGGGATTGTTTTTTCCAAGATGGCGGCAGAACAGTACTAAACAAAGCAGCTGCGTTGTTGAGAAACATCGTATGATGAAACTGTTAAGAACTTAAAAGTGCACAATGTTTAACCCAGACTTGAAGATTGATAGGTTTGGGGCATGTCTAAGATCTTCTGGCAGTTTTTTCCAGTTGTGTGCCGCGTAGCTACTAAATGCCACTTTGCCATGTTTAGTTTGGACTCTGGGCTCTACTAGCTGGCCTGAATTCATAGATCTTAGAGGCCTGCTTGGTTGATATTCTTCAAACATATCAGATAAGTATTCAGGCCCTAACCCATTCAGTGATTTGTAGACTAAAAGCATCACCTTAAAATCTATTCTATAACTGACTGGAAGCCAATGCAAAGTATTGGAGTAATGTGTTCTGTTCTCTTTGTCCCGGTTAGCTTTCTTGCGCCAGCGTTTTGAATGAGCTGCAGCTTTTTTGTAGTCTTTTTGGGAAGTCCAGTTAAAAGCCCATTACAGTAGTCAACTCTACTAGAGATAAAAGCATGGATAAGCTTTTCTTGGTCTTTGCGGGACAGCATGCCCTTGATTCTAGCTATATTTTTAAGTTGATAGAATGCTGTTTTGGTGACCGTTTTGATTTGACTGGAGAACGTAAGGTCAGAGTCTATTAGAACACCAAGATTACGCACTTGGTCTCTGGTCTTTAGGGCCCGAGAATCAAGCTCTTTAGTAATACTTGTTCTGTTGTTTGTGTCGCCAAATACAATAATCTCAGTTTTATATTGGTTTAATTGTAGAAAATGTTGGTTCATCCAGGTATTTACCTGTTCTATGCAGTGACACAATGCGTCTATTGAGCTATAGTCCGATGGTTCGAGAGCCATATATATTTGAGTATCATCTGCGTAACTATGGTAGTTGATGTTGTTGTTCTGTAGAATTTGGCCCAGAGGTAGCATATAGAGATTGAACAGAAGCGGTCCGAGAACTGAACCCTGGGGAATTCCGCATGTCATAGCCACCCTATCAGATTCATGATTGCCAACAGTGACAAAGTAACTTCGACCATCCAAATAAGACCTAAACCAATTGAGGACTGTCCCGGACAGTCCTACCCAATTTTCCAGCCTGTTGACAAGAGTTTTGTGGTCTACAGTATAAAATGCAGCACTGAGATCTAATAGAACAAGGACTGTTATTTTATTTGAATCAGTATTCAGCCGTATATCATTCAGAACTTTAATCAGAGCCGTTTCAGTACTGTGGTAAGGTCGGAAGCCTGACTGAAATTTGTCTAGGAGACCATTTGATCCATGACATTCAATATTTTGGCGTTAAAGTCATCCAGGAGTTCATCAACTGACTCTGCACTTAATGTTGGCAAGATAGCTATGGCCTCCATAAACTGAACATTGGTGCTCTCATTAATGTACCTTTTCCTAACAGAAACTGAGTTTACTGGAACTTCCGGGGTGATCAGTGCTTAAAAACACACACAGAAATGATCAGACAGTGCCATGTCTTTAACCATGACAGAGGAAATTTCAAGCTCTTTAGAGATAACCAGATCAAGAATGTGGCCACGAGTGTGTGTACGTTCTTCCACATGTTTAGTGAGATCAAAAGTGTCAAGTAGTGCAGAAAGATCTTTGGCAGGTTTGTTGGTACCATTATCTAGGTGGATGTTAAAATCCCTGGTTATAATAAACCAGTTATAATCAACGGATATGACAGAAAGTAGTTCAGCAAAACCATCCATAAATTATTGTTGATTATTATTGATTGAGTATCGTGGAGGTCTGTAAATGGTTAAAAACAAGATTTTAGGAGCACCCTGCAGTGTAAAACAGAGGTATTCAAAAGAAATAAAATTACCAAGCGGGCTATCTTTGCATTGGAATGCATCTTTGAATAGGGCAGCCACGCCGCCTCCTTTCCTACCATTTCGACATGTATTCATATAGCCATATTCTTCAGGGGCTGTCTCATTGAGAACAGTAGCACTACAGTCTTCAGTTAGCCAAATTTCAGTGAGAAACATGAAATCTAGCTTGTAGGAACTTATAATGTCATTTACCAAGAATGATTTGTTTGCGAGGGATCTGATATTAAGTAAGGCCATCTTAATAGGGATAATAGGGGGTCCTGGACTAGTAAATTGGCACTTTATAGATATACAATTAGACAGGTTTGCTTCATAAAATGCAGGCACTCGATTCCTTCTATTTCTAATCAACACAGGAATAGAGATACTGGGTCCAAGCTTGTTCTCAAGACAGTCGGCATTGCTAATTTTACAATAGCAGGGACCCAATGCACATCCAGGTTTTTGACGATGCCTAAGCATTCGTTTTAGGGGGGGGGGGGGGGGGGGGGGGGGGGGGGGGGGGGGGGGGGGGGGTTGGACATAGGGGAGTGTGAGCAATAATCTTGTTTGGTAAGATCGGCTCCCTGATAGGTTTGTGTGATGGTGGCAGTGGAGGGAGTGGAGTGGGTGGAGGTGGAGGAGGAGGAGCGGATCTGTTTTTGTGGAGCTCTGTAGTCGCTCCGGTAAGTTTTCCAAATCATTTAAATCTCCCGCTCGGCTTTGTTTTGGAACTTTTTCTAGACGCGTGAACCACGTGACCACATAGCTTTCCTACCCTCAGTTGACGCATCTCTTTCTATCTACGGCTCTTACCAGGGGTATTCATCTCTTCCACTATTTGGGATAAATGGCTTTTCAATGGCATATATGCCAGCATGGAACAAGTTCAAACCCACACATGGTACATAGAATACATAAAAAAATATACATTTAGCATCTGCCTTGGTTGACTGGAAGAGTTTTTTCATAGTCTGCATGACATTTACAAGAGTTTGAGCCTTTGCAACGATGTGCAGCTCTCTGAGGCTCTCACTGTTTCCCGTAGTCCATGTCCATCAGCAGTTGTCAACTGCTACCAAACACCCAAATATCTCATTTAATTATTTTGATTTCATGACATAATACAATGCAAAAAGTTCAAGAGGGGTTCATTTGAAAGCATTGTTCATATACCGCTCTGGAGACCACTGCATATTTTTCTTTCCTTTTCAAAAAATTGTATGTGGAAAGTTTTGAGGTTAAGTGATCTCTTAGATTGAGCTCATCCTTACTCAAAACATTCCTTTTCAACTTTTTTTCGGAAAGGAAAGAAAACGGTGCAGCAGTCTTTACATTTCTTCCAGACCTGTATGACCTTCAAATCAGTAACGAAAGGTAACTATTTGTGTAAATTATTTTCTAATCGTTTTTTATTTATTAACTGAAGTCAACTGTCTTTCAACTGTCAACGGTGCTTCCTGAGAACATCATAAACTACTTGAACTTTTGGACTATTTGTCAGGTTGCTCTTTCACACAGGAAAAGCAATGAAACATAATTCCCTCTCACAACCAATTCGCTCAATAGGAAAGAATTTAACTGGGTGAAAACAACATTAAATATTTGTTGATTTAAAAATGTATAAGTAGTATAGATATGGTTCCCACCGTTGATCATTTGAGTTCTACTTTAAATGTACATTTTTGAAACGCATTCAATACACTGGGTTTGAGATTAGCACAAGAACAGTAGTATTGACCACAACCAAACTAGCATTCTAACCTTCTTCCTTGTTCACCACAATCACTTCTATTTGAGGCTGGTCTAGTTTTCTGTCTTGTTCATAGAACCATAGTAGAACTATTATGAAACATTATTGATAATTATTATGAATTGCCTAACAGGTACACTGCTCTGGAAAACAATAAGAGACCGTTGCACCATTTATTCCAGAAAAGTTGAAAGTTGACTGTTATCCAATGTTGGTTATAAAAAGCAGTTACAGGCAAACAAAACAATTCAGTACACCTCGCAATGTAAAAATAGCAAATGTTCAAATGTAGTAATTTTCCAAAATCATGTCAGATTATTACCAGATGTAACACCCTGTAAACAACAAATTGAAGACTCATCTGGTGTAACCAAAACATAAATATGACAAAATACATACCAAAATGCATTTAAAAAAATACAGCACACAATGGCTACTTCTGTGGCTGTATAAAGAATCACTGGACCGAGGCCTCTCAGATTACCCATCTACCGCAATGCCTGTGTAAAATGTACATGACACAAACACTGAAGTAACCATGTATAAACGTTGGCCTCATAAAACATTAGAATTATTTGGGGAATTAATAACGCACCAATCGTGCAATCTGAAAAATGTATAACATATTCATAACATTCAAGACTTTTTCTCCACCTGACTGATTTCAAGTGACCACAAGCCACCCACCACTAGGATGGATTAAACACATTTGATCAATCTTTTTTGCATTCTTCTATTATATTTTGAAAGGTAACCACCAAGTAAATATAACAGACCCCATTTAAAAGGTATCCAACCGTTTTTTGAATATGTCAGCGCTGATTTAGCTCTTTTTGTATTTGAAACGCAAACTATATTGCAGTGTTGTAATAGAACACATAATGATCCGTTTGTAGTGATCCAACCAGGATGTGTGTTTAAAACAAGATCGTCACAGCTCTCTTGTAATCTATGAATACACTATTGTCTTTTCAAGTTGAGGAGTAACCAATGCAGGCACTCAATGTGTTTTATGGTGTTGTCAAACAATCATGTTTCAGCAGAGAACAGAAGTTTTGGTTGTCTATCATTTTACTTGGCCTATGAGAACCAAGACCACAGTTGTGTCTTATTCGGCTTTGAGGTCCCACAAATTGAGAGCCTTACAGTATGGCCTCAAAATAATGGCAAAAGTCTTATGGGCAAATAAGAAGTGAATTGAAGACTTTGTAGCCGTATTCCAACATCTGTGAAAGACTTTTAGGAATTTGTAAATTACGTTGTTTTGTTTCCAGAGTTAAACATGTTGTGTACCTACACATACACAAATTGGGATATTTAATATTTAAAATAATAGGTTTGCAAAAATGCATTTGTTTTAGTATTTGGTTATTAGACTGCCTAAATGAGGAGTTATATGTATATATTTATTTTTTAAGAAACCTAGACAGTTGAAGGGAAGAATTATTATAAAATATATTATTAATATAACCAGATGTAAAAGTTTACAATTATATATAACTCATGTGATCACCTGTATAAACCAACTAGGTGTTAATTGATAAAACACCTATCCAGGTCTCTTTAGCCTAAGGGCTCATGTTATGTTTAAGAAACTTCCAACTGTGGTGGAAATTCTGAATAAGACACGCTCAAGTCTCAGGTTTGATTAAGATAAGAGGATCTGAACTAAAAAGGAACCACACCGGTTTCCTTATAATGTGATACAGATGATCTCTCACTAAGTAAAAAAGGTACTCATTGTTAGTCAAGGTATAATCTGCATAAGGTGCCACAGGTCACAGACATTAGGATTCAATACAGCTTCATCTTCGGGCCGTAACAGACACCAGAGTCCACTGTTAGGCTCCACTAGTCACACAAAAATATATTCTTTGATTCTTAAGGGCTTACAAATAGAAAATCCATTACAGACCACAGGTGTGTTATCTTATCTGTACTCAGGCCCGCTCCCATACTGTGTAGAATATTTTAATCTCAGAGGGAGGACAGATTAACGACTCATGGCCTGTCCTTGATTCTTCTAGAGAATCCACCGTGTTGCTTGGTTTCTCAGAATACAAAGAACTCAGAATACAAAGAATCATTGAGGTCAGAGAAAATGTTTGCGAAAAGAGAAACTGTTTGAAGATAGAGATCTTGGACAGACGGCGGCTTTGTTACATTGTACTAAAGTGTCATTTAATCTCACAAGATCCAGTGCCTGAGGAATATTTTTTTATATTTTATATTTCCACCACAAAAGTAACTGGCCATGTGTATCCTATAGGCTGAGCACCAAGGCTGAGCACCATTGCCTTAGGAAAGCACGGAACATCATAGAAGACGACAGACACCCAGGCTATGGTCTGTTCACGCTGCCGCCGTCTGGTAGACGTTACCGGAGCAACAGGCCACACACTTCCAGACAGTTTTTCCCCCAGGCACATTTCCCCCATTCATAGGCACATAGGGCTTTGATTTACAATATTCATATTGTCCATATTCCCATTACAGATTACCCCTGTGACGGTTTACCCCTGTGATAGGTTACCCCTGTGACGGTTTACCCCTGTGACCGGTTATTTCTGTGACTGATTTCCCTTGTGACCGGTTATTCCTGTGACTGGTTTTCCTGTGACTGATTTGCATAATTAGGACAAATCTTTAAATATTTACTGTTCCACATGTCGGGAGCAGACATGAAAGCACCAGGCCCAATCAATTCACCGTGCTTATTTCCATTTACCAATGAACGGGGCCAGCGCGTGCACTGTGTGTGTCCATGAGATATCCTCACACTGACTCTGGAGTTTCATTTGAAAACGATCCTGGGAGAATATTAAATAAGTGCCAGTTTTAAATATGCTTATTATGAAACCAAATTTGGATTATAAAAAGGGTCAGGTTCTTAAATCCCCACATTTCAGGTTAGGTTCATGTATCCCATGCCACATAATATATATCTGATGTGGCAGAAACCTGTGCACTAGAATGATTTCCCTGTAATAACAAGGATCATATGCATCCACGTTTGCCGAGGGAAGATGCAGTCCAGCAGTCCTGACACCGAAATGGGACTCTGGCCCAAGACCAGCCTTTTCAAGACACATTCCCATGTAGACGTCATCAATCGGCAAAATAGGAATGGTGTGGGACATGCTGTAAATGACCATAGCTGTGTATGCTGAAAGCAGGAAGCCCCCTCCACCACAGTAAGGTGGATAGGAGTCTGACTCTTGAACCTGAACTGGGACATAGTATTTGCTATATGATTCTCTAATTGGTCCTACATGGGATATTAGATGACCCGCAAAAAGGTGCTTGTCACCCCTGTTGTCTTTAAGGCCCCGAAGGTAGTCAACCATGTTATCTGTATTGGCGAAGATGTCATCATCACCATTGAGGAGAAATCTGGCACCGCGGCAGTTCTTGTCCATCCACTGTAAGAACAAAATCTGCTTCAGGGTGAGGTTGAAGAAGGAGTCGTTGAAGTCCCACTGCAAGATGTCATTATGCTCACGGTTCTCAAATCGTTGAAGCTTGTTGAGCTTGCGCTTCTCAAAGCCCGAGCCCGTGGTTCCTGAGAGGAAAATCCGACGGATCCACACTCCATTCTGAAGTCTCTCTCTTGCCCACGTTTTCCGTAGTACTTCGCGACGTTCGTAATTCGCCGGTGAGCTCTTTATGACAAGCAAAAGGAAGACGTCATTAGACCTGTTAGGGCCTCCACATTTCTCAGGAACATCCAGCAGCATTGGGAAGTGGCGGCAGTGACGATAAAAGAGAAAGTCTTGGATGTGACCAGGCAGAGAGGAGAACCCTGACACATTGGCTGCCGACTCGTTCCGTTCACAGTGGAAGTCCTCTCTGCTCCATGTAGTTGGTTTCTGCGGTCTGTTTTGACTGGTTGATGCCCTTACATTAGTCAGGACATGGTTTGAAGGGTCCTCCCGCGGAATTTCATCTCTACCAAAAAGTATGATCAAGCACAGAAGGCTGATCACAATTACGGATGTTGCCTTAAGCAAACAAGAAGACCTTCTCATCCTTGTGGCTCTGTAATGACAAATATCAAGACATTAGCTTTATATATCAATATATTAGTCAATATGTTTTCTCTGTGGTAAAAATTTTTTGTCAACCGTGCCATCGCATCTTAAACATTTTAAGACAGGATTCTATTTATAGCCAGGATTCTATAATCCTGTCTATTTGGCAGCAGGTTCCACTGAATCTGATGCTTGTTCATTGGAAGCTTGCTCCCTTCAGTAAACAGTATCTATTGTGTCCATACTATACCATCCTTTTCCGAGAACTAAATCCTCTCAAGTTCAAAATGTAAATGCAACGGAAAGCTTCCTTGCCAGAAGACAAGAAAGCTAGCTAGAACATTCCAGTAGACACAGGGAAGACTATGATCTGTCATTTGTAAGACAAATAAAAAGGAAATATAATGTAATTTAACACAATAGTAAGGTGGCTGATTTATAGGGGATAATATTTATTAGCTATGTTGCGGGACTATTTCTGAGGGACAAAAATTGGAATGTCAGTGAGGAATTTAACATTTCCAAGCTTCGACATTGGAAATGTTCCCACAAGACAAAAGGGTCTGCTGGTGATCAAACCAATTTTGTAGTGTCGAAATGCAACTTTTACCCTAGCCATTACTTTTTGGTGAATTATAATGGGCAACGGAACGTGTATTAACAGAACATAGGTGTACTCTTGTAAAGCTTGTCTCTCTCTCAAAATAAAATCGAAAACCTTTTGGCTTCATTGACCAGCAATGTTTGTTCCTTTTGTTGGTGTAGGATGGGGACAGAGTGGACTTTAATTTCTTTATTTGGATAAAACAAAAGTGTATCTGCTTTGAATACATTTTGAAAAAGATGGCAGGTAGTGTCCTGGGGGATCTCCTCCCAGACCTGGATCAGGGCATCAGTGAGCTCCTGGACAGTTTGTGGTGCTACTTGGCTGTGTCAGATGTACTTATACGTAGCGTCCCAGAGATTCTCAATTGGATTTAGGTGTGAGAGCCAGTCAATGGCATCAATGCCTTCATCATTGAGGAACTGCATACTTCCATATGAGGCCAGGCATTGTCCTGCACCAAGAGAGAGTGCCCACTGCACTGATGGGTGCCAATTCTGGTGTTCTTTGGTGAATGCCAATCAAGCTGCATGGTGCAGGTACCGCATCATGCTACCAGTAGTGACAAGGACACCAGAAAATCTCAAAACCAGAGAAGAAACATTCAGGAAGGATTAACAGGGAGAAATTGTCTGTAACCACCACCTGCAAACCCATTTTATTTTCTATGGAGTTGTCTTACTGTTGCGCCTGTTGTAACTTTCATTTGCACCAAAACAGAGATTGATATCCCTGAAGTTTAGCCGACTTGGCGTTATTCTGTGATGGCTACATGTTTCATTACCCTTTTTTGAGCAGTGTAGTTGATCTGATGTCTATGTCGTACAAAGTGAAACAGGGAACTCTTTTGTCCACTTACCCAGGATGACCAGTTATGCATTTTCCATTGATTTAACACACTACACAAATGTGAACAGGATGTGTAAGGTACATTATGTTGGGAACTGTTCTGCTCAACTGTTCTGAAGGTCCTCTGCCCGAGTCTGTGGGTTCTGTGGTGTAGATCGGATCAGTTGTCATGCAACTCATTGTGTTATTTTTATTCCCATTTTACTGTTCGGCTAAACTTTTCTGAAGGTCCTCTGCACGGGTCTGTGGGTTCTGTGGTGTAGATCTGACCAGTTTTCGGGCAACTCAATGTGTTCTTCTTTCAATTTCTTGTGAATTTCACTGTTTAATTTGACACCAAAATTTTAGAAATGTAAAACTGGTTATTGGAAGTATTATTTTATTTTTTTTATCGCTTGTTGCATGAAGGTGGCAAGTTTTACTTTGCAGCATGTAGAAGTTGGGTCAAGAAATGTTTATTCATCCGGGGGTGCCTGGAACAAGCACATTTTATAATTATAGAGTATTAATGTGGTTATGGAATTGAAACATTTTGGGGAGGAATGTAAGTTTTAAAAGTCTTGATTATTTGAGGTCTAATTAAACCCTTGTCCTAAAATGTTTTCAATGGTTTAACCTAGAAGAAATACACAGTTAAATGATTTTAGACAATAAAACATTTCATCTCCCCGTCAAATATTCAAAACATTACATTCCATGACTGACAAAACGACATTGTTTATGTGCTGTGTGTTCAGTTTTTCCCAGATTCTGTAGACTTCATCCTCCTTCAACTGATGTAATGTCACAGCTGTTGTGCAGGGGGAAACCAAAAGCAGACATTGTGGAAAGTAAATGGTGATTTAATCCTTACACACAAAACAAACTACACGAACTGTAAACGTAAAGTACACAGAAACATGTAGCGTATCCACTGAAATGGGAGTTAAACAGAGACCTACCTTGAGCGTTGTGAAACACAAACCATCAACTACAACTATTGCGTGGCATTAGCCTAACCTAAGTAGGCTCCCCAATCAGAGTCAACTGAACACAGCTGCTCTGACTGGGGAGCCCACAGCGGCATAGAGAAGGCCAGAGGCCTCTCTAGGTGGCATGCCCTGACTGCGAGCCCCAAAGCATAGAGTAGGCTAGGGGCTCCCAGCCAGGACATGACATGTAACTTGTCTCTTTGTCTCCTCAAACTATATTGTGTTTTCTGGATCTTGTTATTTTTGATTTGTGGAACCCAGCAGTAGCTGATGGTTAAAAATATTGCGAGCTTACGTATAGAGAGAGGCGTAATGATAATGATTTCGTGTGAGGAGCAGTGGGAGACTGACAAGGGAAACACGTACCTGTAGTTTTACTTTCCAAAACAAAACAACGAGTCCGCCCATATTAGAAATGTTCCGGAAGATGCCAGGAGACAGCAATTAAAGCTACAGAACGACTCTTTTTGGATCTTGTGCTTTTATAATCAGCCGCCAACGGGCATCGGGTAAATATTTTCACAACTATGCATTTTAATTCAAATTTAGACATTAGAAATAATGGAATGTTAAATTAGTACTTGATATTATTTAGTGGATTCTATACAAAGTCATATAAGGGCGATAAGGCAAAATCATGGGATGTCATTCTTATTCCATGGTTACAAGTGCCCCTGTATGCGCAGTCAGTTTTCAAAAGTCAATAAAGCCCTCAGGCAATTTTTTTATGTTGAAAATTAATCGGGAAAAGCCCTAGTCGGTTGTGTAATAATTTAATACATTTGTCATTTATTCGTTGTCTTTATATGTCTTTTTGTGGGCTGAATGAGTGGTGGAATGCCTAAAAGGCTACAGGAGACAAGGCCACGTCTCCAGCAATTAAAACTCCAGAATCAATCCTTTTGGACCTTGTGCCTTAACAATCAGCCGCATACGGTCATCGGGTAAAAATGTTCACATCTATGCATTTGAATTGAAAGTTAGACATTAGAAATAATTTAATGTGAAGATAGTCTTTGATATTATAAAGTGGATGCTATACATATATATATATATATATATATATATATATATGAGCTGATATCATATTTCAGTTGTCATGAATGGAAACCGGATGTATCAATTTGAAAAATGCTGATGTTTTCTCACCATTACATCAATGAATCAATTTAAAAATTTAACAAAATGAAACAGCAATATTGATTTACACAGCCACCTCCTCCCTTGTCAGACTGTCAAAGTCACAAGGGGGATAAAACAAAATCATGGGATGTAATTCTTATTCCTTGGTTATAAGTGCCCTTGTATGCGCAGTCAGTTTTTAAAAGTCATTTTTTGATGTTGGTTGAAAATTAATCGGGAAAAAGCCCTAGTCGGGTGTGTAATAATTTAATACGTTTGTCATTTATTCGTTGTCTTTATATGTCTTTTTGTGGGCTGAATGAGTGGTGCAATGCCTAAAAGGCTACAGGAGACAAGGCCACGTCTCCAGCAATTAAAACTCCAGAATCACTCCTTTTGGACCTTGTGCCTTAACAATCAGGAAATTTATGTTTATAAGACAGTTGAAAAATACAATACAACATGATTACAATACCAGTGACTTTCAATTTGTTTGACAGGTTTGAATGAGAAAATGTATTCCCTCAATTATTGTGTTAGTATTTTAAGTTGTTCACATCTTTGTCACAGGACTGTTACAACCCCTGCCTACCTCTAATGCTATTTGTAAGAGATTTTGTTTGCAGGGAAGTTGCAATTTACCGTTTAAATAAGGATTAAACCTAACACAACAAAGAAGACTGAATATACTCAAAGTTTTGATCCATCTCCATTAAAAGTTATTATAAATCTTAATAATAATAATAAATCCATATTTTCCTCATGAAAGCCGTCACCAGAGGTATAATGCCATGTTGGCATACACAGTTTGTTTAAATATATTAAACTGTATTATACGTGAATTTAGTATTAAATAATTATTTGGAACCATGTGCACATTTATTTAAGTGAAATCATTGGTCGGCTGTAATGGAAATTCAAGGCAATAGGGTGGGACTGTAAAATAACGTCTGGTGAAAATATATGTAACGAGCCATTTAATCGTACTGTGGGCAATATGTCAAAAAAAAAGGAAAACAAATCTAGAAAAACGAAGGAAAATGCAAATCCACAGTGTTCTACAGACAGTCATGTCAGAAAGTGTCATCAACACGTTTACTGATCGCGCAACCTCATGTGGCTTTATTTCAAAATGTCCCAAATGAATTTTAAAAAATATGCCAGTAGTAACAAGCAAAAGTCAATGTTTTATGATATTTACACTTGTATGTAAAATGTAAAAACGTAAGGAGTAGGCATTTAAAGCGTTTTATAATGATAGTGGCTCATGCAATGTACCTACACTTTTTTCATTTCCCCCGTTGTTCCATCGCATAAATAATTTTAAACTGTCACGTATAAATTACGTTTACAAATTATTACTAAAATCAATACTGCTTAAACAAACTAACGTGCGTAATCCGTTTGTTGCCATAAAAATACATCGCATATTTATGATGCAAATAATAAGTCTGTTTCTTACCTTTTCCGCTCCGTTCTATTTACTGAACGACTGTAACTGGTAGGCTACGTTTTTTTTAGCCAAACAACACGTTTTAGTAGCGAAACATGTCGTCATACAGATTCATACTTTAAACCAATTACGATAGGTCCCATTTTCGTTTTGCTCTGTTTGCGTTGTTCAGAATGACGTTCGAGTCATGAGTACCTGGATAGCTGGAGTGTAGTATTTCGCTGAACCAAACGTTTATACTGGAAAACGTTTCGCCTATTGCGAAAAGAAAGAAAACGTTCACCTTCTACAAACAAAGTCAAATCGGGTTTCTTTAAGTAGGTTTTGAAGTGCGGTGACCTTTTTTGTGTGGTCTTTGTGATATAGGAAGTCAGTTAAACGTGTGTAATGAAAGTTCGTATTGGTAGCATAATGCAATTTACACCTTCCATTCTTGTGTGTTTAAAAATTAACATTTATTTTGAGTTTTTATTTATATACTCGAACTCATACAAAAAACGCCTCAATAGCCTTGCTATAGAGGTCATATCTGTGTGTGAACTATACAAACATTAATCAATAAATCAATTAAATGTATCTATTAAGGAACCTATTGGTTTTCTTCCCTCTTTTGAAAATACCCTTTCCTGGTTTAGTTCTAGTCACAAAGCAGGCAATGCACTTTATCTAATCTTTACTAGAGGTTTGTCAATTTATCACATCACTACAGTCGTCTGACCACATCTGTCTCATTCTCTCTTTACTCCATGCCTACATTTTCCAATGTCTTATGCCACCACAACACTCATTCACTTACCCACACGTAAGAGTACAAGTTGTAATAATTAATAAATGATGTGTGCTGTGTCCAGAGTATATCAATCGTAATCCAGCTCAGAAGCACAACCAGGAATACGTTGGACAGGGACAGCAACCAGTCTTTTGAGCCTGGTACTCCGGAGGTGTGGGCTAATACCTTGTGTCCTCCTAAGTTTAAATGGAGCAGAAAGCGCATTCCTTGGATTTGTGAAGAAGGAGAACTAACCAGAACTAACCCAACTCCCCTGGCACAATAATATAACAGCGTAAAACCTTGGGGCTGAGATAGGGGGGTCTTGTGACACTGTGCTCTATCCGGGGGAGGCCGTGGATGGCAAATCAAGATAGAAAAAACTCACATAGCAACCTCCATTACCAGGAAAGGCGTTGGTGTCCTCTGAGCCTCAAAAAGAAATGTCAGCTAACTTCAAATATAGGCATCGGCTTCCTTCCTCTGCATTGTTTAGACTCTACTCTGCAACTCACAAAGACACACCCACGTATGTCTTTTTTCCTCACAACTTTGACAAGTGCTGGTCTGAAACAAGTGCTGGTCTGAAAAAAGTGCTATTGAAACCACCACTTGTGCCACTGGCATATGCACAGCCGGTTTCAAATCACCCGACAACATCTGAATAGGATTAAGATCCTGGCTGTGTCTTCTTTATGAAACTCTTAATTTCTTTCTGTTTTCCCAGATTACTGGTCTTGACTTTCTGGTTGAGCAAGCAGCATATTAAGAATGAAGGCAACATTAGATGTGCTTCTAAAGACACATATCTTGACATCAACAGGCTTGGAAAAAAGTATTTATTTATTCTAATCAAGGCAAGACACTTGTAGGTATGTAGGGGATGTCTAATTGTAGTTTTGTAGTCTTGGTGACAACCACATTCAACATCACTATTCTCTCCTCCACCACATGGCTCTCCAGTAGCTTGTGTTATCAGCTCACAGCACTATCAGGGGCAAGTCCCCAGCTGCCCTACATTTACAGTAGAGTACAATCTACAAACACAGACTCTTCAGAGGTTGGACTACAACATAATTTATTCAAGCACAGCAGTGTTCATGCCAGGTCTTTTTTGGCTATATTCTTCCGATTCGCACAAGAGTGTGTGAAGACTATATATGGTCATGACCATTATAGACTATGATAAGAATTGTGAAAAACATGGTCAATTCAATTTACAGTGTTAAAAGTAGCAACCATTTGGTCTGCAAGCTTGAACAAACAAGTTTAATCTACATTTGCGGGAACTGCTGTATAAAAACAGGAAATGACCCAGGAAGGCTTCAGAGACACTCACTTCCTCATTGTACCCCCCCTGTGTGCTCCTTCTAGTCCCTCCTTTTCAGTGTGTCCATTAACCGCATACTTGTCCAGATTTGTTCATATTCTAGTTGGGATGTTTGGGGGGAAAAAAGAATGTCTACAGCCGAGGTGCCCCGGTCTTTTCCTGGAGACCTACAGAGGGAGTGAAAAGCTCATCCAATTTGTGTGAGACGCTCCTTGAGAATCATACAGCGTTGTTTGCGAACTCAAAACACAAGAGCTCTATCCTTGTATAGCTTTAACAATACTTCCAATATTCATAGAATACATGTTGACAATTACACAAATGAACATAGAACATATCCCGTTATCCTTTGAATACAGGTGAGCATCTCCCAAGTGGGTTACGGGGATGTGGTGCCCATTAGCCTCCCCGGTCGCGTGGTGGCGTTTGTCTGTATCTTCTTTGGCATTATTCTTAATGGAACGCCCATCTCGCTCCTCTTCAACAAGTTCTCAGACTACTATGGAAAGCTCCAGTACCAGGAGTCGTCCTCAGCCAGCACAAAACGCTGCATGATTCTCAAGGAGCATCTCAGACTGGCAATTCATGTTTAAGGAATGAGGAAGGTGTACTTACAGAATAAACAATCACATTTCATATCAGGGCCTAAAACAAAAAAGTGTAATTAAAGTATTCTTCAAAAATGTCAATAGCATTAGAGCTGACATTCAGATACAATTTCACTTGTACTTAGACTGAGCGAGAATAATCCTTTATGTTGGGGAGGAAATTCAAATGTGATTCAAATGTGTCCGTGCTCTACTGTTGAAATCCCATTTAGCGTCAAGGTCAAATTTTAGTACTCACCGTAGCACACCACCAGGTATCGGGAATACTGCTAAATTGAGAGCCCTCTGTATCTCGCTCTACCGAATGCAGGAGGGCAGAGAACGTGAAGATTCCCATGGCAATGAAGAGCAAAAGACAACAGACCTGCTGGTAACACTGGCACAGCGTGAACCCAAATGCCCTCATGCCAGTGGAGTAGCGGGCCAGCTTTAGGATGCGGAAGACGCGCATCAGCTTGACAAGTTTGAGCACTTTGCTGATGCGAGGCAGGGTGTTCGGTTCCTCCTGGGAACGGAGGTCTTCTGCACCAGCGAACGTTTCAAACGTCAGCTGGAGGAAGTAGGGCGTGATGGCCACAAGGTCCATGAGGTTCAGGACGCTTTTCACAAAGTGCTTGATGTCACATGTCGTGAACAGGCGCAAGAAGTACTCAAAGGTAAAGGAGATCATGGCAAAAGTCTCTACCCATTCCATGTAGGTCCTAGTAAACATGGTGTGAGTCCTCAGTTCTACCACAGTGTTAAGGGTCATGGCCACAATGGAGATAAGTACCAGGAGGCTAGAGAAAAGGGCAAAGATTTTGGCTGCCATTGACGAGTAAGGATTTTCAATTAGCTCCCAGAGTCTCTTGCGAACCCCACCCAAAAACATGGTCTGGTAGCCCCTTCTCATCGTGCCTGATGGAAATCTCTGCCATGAGTTCCTCTTCTACCTTCAAATTGTCCCTCAGTTCATCCACCTTCTCCTCAAACAGGATACGGCAACAGCGCTGGGTGTCGGTCCAGCTCAGGCCCCAGTACTGCATTTCCTCCTCAAAGTTGAAAGGGCACAGTTCCTGCATCACTCAGAGAACACCACTTCTGTAGAAGTGGAAGATGTAGTGAAAGAAGGCTGGGTCACGATCAAAGAAAAACTTGTTGGTGAGCACAGAGTAGTCATCGCACAGGGTGAGCTGTTTGACGCGATCAGTGCACAGGGCCAACGAGCCTATCCGTGTGTGAGGAAATTTGACTGCCATTTTCTTGGGAATGTAGAAGACTTTGCCCCCTACATTGATGTTCATGTTTTGCGGTGGTCTCAATGTCTCTTTTTGCCATCTCGGGAAATTGCCTTTCGGAAATTTGGTCACCGTAACGAGGCTGTCCAGGCGTTCCATAGAGGTCCATGGTTTAAACGAACTCCCCTGGGAGAAAGGGAAGGGTTCTTTTTCGTCAATCGCTTGTGATAAACTTGCTCCCAGCACATTGATGGTAGAGCGTCGCACTTTCAGCTTCATCTTCAGCTGAGAAATCGTGGTATCCATAACTGATTGGCTTTCAGTAAGCGATGGCTTTTAATTGTGCATAAGAACCATCAAGGGCAAAATGGATAGAACGATAAAACAAAGGGAACTTATTCAGTTGAAAGTTCAAAAAGTCACGTCCTCCAGGGTTTCGCCTTCATCAGATGTTAGCATACTATAGAACCAAGAGAAAAAAAGGGAAAAAAGGCTCCATCAGCTTCAGTGGCATTCTCTTTAACGATGGCCCTGGAAGTCCTCCTTTTTCCTTACGCTGTGGAGGACCGCTGTGGGGAGCAAGGAGAGGAAGAAGTCATTTGGTATGAGAGGGAGCAGAAAAAGAGGCGGGACTGGGGATTTCCTCCTCTGATCTGATCTGATTGCCGCCGCCTCGTCGCTTTCTTAAAGCAGTTATAAATAGGAGGGAGGATTGGTGCACACGTTCATTTGGAGAAGCTGAACTCTGCGCTGCAATACTGTGCTGACGGTGACTAGGCTGACAATGTGACTTCACCAGCTGCTCTTGTTGAAGACGATATGCAGATCCAGAAACAACCCCTACGGCCTCCGTCGACCTAGGCACTTGTTGATTTCTTTGTTTATCAAAAAGGGGAAATTGTGTCAAAAAATATGTTCCAGGTGCTTGAGAAAATCATCAACCTAAAATTCAACAGCAAAGATCTTGGTAGCGGTCAAATATGTCAAATGTTGTTCCCGGTAATACGTGGAGGAATGTGTGCCTTCTTGCCTGACACTACCCATCCATTCAGGTGCAATCCTTCCTGAATAAAGGTTGGAGGGATTTTTTTTTATTTCAGACTTCAGTTATGGAAAGAGTGTAACTGCACCATAAACCTTTCTGATGATGTAGTTGATTGTCAGTTTGCGGCAAGGTAAGAAGCACTGACAGTACTTGCGGCTAATCATTCAGTAATCTCAGCAACCTTAATCCATTTAACCAGAGCTGATTGTGACTCATCAGCAAAGTACTTAACCGGGTTTCCCTATCGCCTCAGACGACGTCAGAAGGTCAAGTGTTCAACAGTCCACTAAGGCTACCCTTGACATAAATGTCTCACATCCATCTCGTTCTTGGAATCTGAGAACATGGACAGCGCCACTGAGGTATTCATTTTAAAGTAGTCCACTTTAAAATTCCTTAAAATCACTCTGGAAAGAAACTTTTTGCTAAAATGGAATGTTTTATGAACACACATATTTGAGATGTTCAACAATAGATTACGCCCAGAAATTTGATTTGGTAGATAGTTCAATAGTTCAGTAGAAAATCTAGATGAAAATTGGGACTCTCAAAATAAAGTACAGTGTAAGTACAGTAGAGGTATTTCACAAATTAGCTAATCACATCAAATGTTGTAACAATCACTTGATGCAACAGATGACATGACTTGCCATCATTGGCTGACGCATGTGATATCTGAGCAGGGGAAGGTTTTTTTCTGTACGTTTTAGCATGCAATGCAGCTTTTGTAGCTTGGGACGTGCAGTTTCATGCTAATAATGCTAATTCCAGGCTGGGTGAATGGCTTGTCGTGAAAAATTACTGCATGGAATCAATGTAAGTCTTATTTCACCTAAGTATGAATCTAGGTTAATCTATTCCTTTAAGTATGGATGAAAACACTGAAGGACCACTAAAACTGGCACACCATTGACTGTATAACTAACAACCCTTAACAACTAAAATTATATAATTAATCTAAAAGAACAATGTTCAGGTTTTTTTAATTGACAACTACAACAATCAACAGGAAGACATTACAGCAACAGTTAATTTAATGGCTCCTGGTGCAAATGGAAGCTAAGAGCTTTTCACAGACATCATCAATTTAGCAGTGTTTATCTTCAAAGGAAACAGTATAAATGACTCACATATATGAAGAGGTATTCAATGAACTATCAAATGAGAATGATGGTGCGCATACTGTACCTCAAAAATTAATCTGAATACATGGCTTTCTGACAGATATAGCTGTTGGGTTTAACGCCGGGAAATCTGAAAATGAAACCCCAAGACACCAGTCCAGGACCTGCTCCTGTACTGTGGATAAGCGGTGAGGTCTCAAAAGCAATACAGAAACATGACACTTACGCATTAGAGTAAACCCAAAGACCTTATCTGTGAGCACAACCATACCTGTGAAACCGTTTTAGCTGAAGTCATTCTGACTAAGCATGTTTACTGCTACACCAGTATGACGAGGTACCTGAGACATTTCTGGCTGACTCTGCATCAGGTCATGACCTTGGAGTCTTCTTTGAAAATAACGAAGCAAGAAGCTATTGGCCAGGCCATGTGTGTGGCCTTACAAGCCAACAGCACCCAATTTCCCATACCTTGGTGAGGTGCTACTCTACATTACATTTTAGTCATTCAGCAGCCACTCTTATCCAGTGACTTACAATGAGGGCATTTCACATGAGGTTTGTTGAACAACCTCCATCTGTCAATACACTGTAATTTATCAAAGCCATTAGTTGTCAAGGCCACAGACTCCCCCTGCGAAGTGAGTTGTGTCTCGCTGCCGTCTTTTTTGAAGGACCTGACACATAATATAGGCCCTTGATTACTGGGAGTGCTTTATCCCCGGTGTCTTAGGTCTTGGTAAACTAATATCTTGAAAGGTAACTTACACTTGTGCCTCTTCTGCCTTCTCCCATTTAATACTCATTGATCACTCGCTCCTTGCCTTTTAGAAACCGACTGGAGAAGATCCGAGTGGAACCACCTCGTTTTCTCATCCTATGGGATCTTACAAGAGCTCACAAAGCTTATGAAAAATGCATGTGGGCTCCAGTCTTTGTCTTTCTTTAGCTTTCTCCATTGATTTATGAATAATCAGATCAGCTCTGAAAAATTTGTTTAGGAAGGAATCCACTTCACAATTACTACACATCACTTTGTTGCTTTAGACTTGTAGACTGTAGAGATCTCTGGTAGGTCCAAATCAGGTAAACCATACCTGATTTATTAAATCCAGAAGGACTGGCATAGATTTTGTTGGAATAGGCCCTCTGTTCAGTTAAGAATTAAACCTGCTGCAACATTCCTCTGTCATCCTTTAAAGCATAACCAATATATACCCAGTAGTTGTTGCTGCCAAAAACACATGCAAATCACTGACAAAAGTGAAAACCTATTGCTCTGACATGGACGCACTTTTGTATAGTTTTGCATAGTATCGTTGTCAGGAAGTTATAACTGTATGAATAACTGCATTGTGTGCTTATTCTTCCTCTGAACTCATTTAAATTCTGGGCAAATTATATATACAGTACTTACAGGTTACACATTTTGTAAACCGAAAACAGATGACAACTTAATGTACAAAGCAATTTCACATTCAAATGTCGTGATTGCAAAACCCAATCAAAACTTGTCAGCGAAGGTGATAAGAAACCATATGGAATGTCAAACATGCAAGATAGCTTATTAATAAATTGAATCACCCCAATAATATGAAGAAAACATTTTATTCAATTTCTTTTCAAATAAAGACCACAATCAAACCAGAAAATCATTGGTCAAAATAAATAATACATAATCCTCCATAATTTAAAGGTTCAAACTAGGAAACAAAATCATCTTAGAATACTGTATTTCACCGGAAAATTAGGATTTCATAAAAAAAAGAAAAAAAAAAAAGTATTTACTGACAAGGACCTTTCCTGGCAAACATAAATACATCAACATGAAATGTTCTGTAAGGCCTGTAAAGGCCATTTTCACAGACACAGATAAAGCCAAGTCTACAAAAAAAGGAGCTCAGAGTTGATATAACTTGATATTTTTGTACTAGACTAGGCTAAAACAGTGTATAATCAAACATCGTTTCTCACATAGCAAGACACACCAGAAGAAGATTAATGTGGAGTCAGTGCCCTTCAGTCAGCGGCACACTAAACCCTCTTGTGGAAGTTAAAGCGGAAACGCACCTGAACTTCTGCTGACCTTAAAACATCTTGAAATATATTTGTTACCCGATGAATTAACCACAATGCTATTTGATAGTTCAGCATTTTTGCAAACGTTGTCAAAGGGCAGGTGATTCGTGCTTTCGTGCAAATCCACTATGCGGGTAAAGATATGAGTATATTATGTAGTCATTTTACGTACATGGAGACATCAAATACGAGGATTCGTTTGAAAACACAACGCCGTTGAGTAAGTGCAAAAAGATTTCAAGTGAATTCAAAGGCATGAATTGTGGGGACTGCACCTGAAACACAGGACACCCACCCAAGTGTCCATCTGAACCAAAATCACACAAGCACCACCGAAGGGTGGAATTAATCAAGGCGATGAAGTCATCGTGTAAGTCATTTAATAGCCTTCGGTGGATTTGATCCAGGCCTTAAATGGCTACAAGTCAAATTAAATCAACATGGAGGTCAAACTAGATCCTGGGAGACCACGTCCGCGTGGGGATGTGCCGTGAGGAGATTCCGTTCCACCCTCCGCCCCCTTTTGCCAGATAACCGAAGGAGAAACCAGGGCCTGCAGGCACCAAAAGGGTGGCACCGAGAAGGGTGGCATCAGGAACACCGCTGGACACCTGCCCCTCTTAAGTGATTGACTTGGGACAATCAGTTGCAGTCCAAGTCCAGCTTCAGCAGAGCGTCCTGAGAGAGATGACAGCATAATGAGCACAGATCACATTCACTACTAAACCCTTTTGACAGGTGCATGTCAATCAAGTACGATGAGACCAGGGTTCATGGGAGTAAATCACAATTTAACTAAGCTGGTATTTATTGAAGGATACCCAAAGGATCCCTTTTTTACCTTTGAAATAAGTACAACTTTACTTGATTATATTCCACTGTAACCAAACGAAGGATGCAGCTTGATGTTAATACGTTTTAAAAATGTAAACACAAAAGCCCCTAGCGCACATGACACCAAGGAAAGCGTCTCCCATTTCACTGCTGAACAAGCTCAACAACTCGGCCTGTTCAAGCATACCTTGACGGAACAAGTCTCAGGGCCCCTGGCTGGTGCCTGGAGAAGGGGGTCTTGGGAGTCTTTCATGGAGAGGTTTTGCAGGGTGGGTGTCCAGGAGGTCCTTGGCTCCTGCCTCCACCACCACAATACCAGTCCCCCTAAAAGCCCACCGAGGGACACTGGGCACAAAACAGAACCATCATTTGAAATATAAACACGGCTCAAAGATACCGTACTGGAGATCCATTCTCCCAGTAGTAGTAGTTCCACAGATTATAACAAACAGTCTGAGACCTTAACATAACGGATTGATTCTCCAATATAATACCAAACCCACCTATTAGCAAACTGAGGCCAGCATAGGTTGTTTCAGAAAGCGCTGGGGCTGAAAGGTTTTGAGAAATCACTATATTGGGAGAAAAACAAAATGTAATCAATTAACTGCATGAATAATGCCAAATAATTACATATGAAAGTTTAAAAACATTGTTTCGGAAAATAATTTCAAAGGTCAAAGTACTTGATTATTTATTGTCAATTGAGTACTGTATAAAAAAAAAAAGCGTTCTCTAATTCCGTTATATAATTTTTTTCAATTCAAATGTCCCCTTTCCCGGACGTCCATACTAGACTACTGATTCCGTAGACATACAAGTCTCGGCTTATAGGATCCAATGTCAGAAAACGTGGGGTTTCTTTATTTAAATTTAATTGTAAGCACGAAACTGCAGCACAGTAGGTACGTTTTTTCATTGTTGACAAGTACCGTGCCAGTAGAAAGTCCAAACCCTATTGAAGTTTTTACATTCCGTTGCGTCTGACGCCTACATTGGTATTATGTTGAAATTCTAGCCACCATCTACCCCTCCCACTTCCCCCCTGGGTAACTCATGTGTGGATGAATTACAGTTGTATGCATGCGGGATTAGGTCTCAATCAACACTGCACACCCAGATTTCACAATATTTGACAATTCTTCTTTACTAAGGGTTTGCCAAGTTCCTTGAAACGTGTAGGTGAACAGCTTTAAGCCCACAAAGCGCATTGTAAAACTACAAACACGGACAATCATTGAAGTTGAACAGGTGGCGCATGTGCTTTCCAAGGGGATGGTTCGTACCGGAGCCAAATATTTTTATATACGGTGCCTTCGGCATGTCTTAAAACCAACACAACACCACCACCACTAGTACTACTGTCTTATAATCTCAGTCTGTGTGTCACTGTTTGTAAAAGAATAAAACGGACCAATAAATCAAAATCTGAATACAATTAAAAGTTCTAAATAGTTGCCCAATTAATGACCAGTCATGAGTTTTGATGCTGAAAAGCAAGAGCACAACTTTGTAAATCATGTCCAATCAACTGAATATGCAACACGGAGTCCAAATCAAGTTTTAGAGAAATGTGGGGGTGATTTTCTTTTTTTTCTTTTTTTACAATGAATCAAAATATAAACTGCAACAACACAACAAAATGCAGAGAAAGTGAAAGGGTATATACACACTTTCTGAAGGCATTGTATCATTGCATTTCACAATAATAATTAGTTAAGCCCTAATCTGAGTTATTTCTATTTCTTAAAAAAACACAAAACAAAAAAAGGAAAAAGATTTTCGGGATGACTAGGAAGGGCTTGCGGATTTCGGGGGAACGTATGAATCCCAACTAAATCTACTTGTGTGGCACTCTTGGTAAGAACATGGCACATGCAAAGCCAGGGTTGTGAGTGGTGTTACTATGGGCAAAAAAATCATATGCACCTGGTTATTGACTCAAGTGTACATTATATTAAGATAACATGTACCTTCCAATACACTTTTGCGTACTCACCATCACTGCTAGGCTTTGTTGGAGGAACACAGGGGAAGCTTGTACCAGAGAAAATGTCAGGCACACACTCATATAGACAAACACTGCCATTATGTCCACACACAGCAGTGCCTGGAAACAGAAACAATTCAGCGACCCCAATAGCCCAAAATTACCTGGGATGATTTTCAAACACTCCATAAGCTGACAGATAAATACCTTTTGGTTGAAGAACTGGGTGCACAAAAACCAAGCTTCCAGGGGAAGCAACATTAGAAAGGATGACTCTTAAGAGGCTGCCATTGTGCTTGTCAGCACTACAGATGGACTGGGAGGCCTTTTCACTCCAGTACACGTGGCCCTGGGGGAAAGGTGACATGGTGACATCCACAATACCAATGCTACAGAGACAACCCCCAGAAGACCCCCGCTAGGGAAACAACCCCCAGAAGACCCCCGCTAGGGAAACAACCCCCAGAAGACCCCCGCTAGGGAAACAACCCCCAGAAGACCCCCGCTAGGGAAACAACCCCCAGAAGACCCCCGCTAGGGAAACAACCCCCAGAAGACCCCCGCTA